>JAFIDM010064736.1:0-13273 GCA_023159025.1 Thereuonema tuberculata
TATAATCTTCTAATGTCCTTGTGTTTTAGAAAATTCCAAATATTTTAATAAAAGTTTCAAGATATAAACCTATTCTTTAAAAAACTCTTTTAAATGACTTTTATAAGATTTTAAGTTCTTCTTTTCTCCCCTTGCTCACTCTATCCCTGCAGGCGCGGAGATAATGAACTCAAACAAATGCATACACTTTTCATAAAACCTCTTCTAATCCTGAAACCTCTATTAAACATATATATTCTTGAACTGTTGTCTTCCATCACCAAATCTTCAAATGAGATTCATAATTACTGAATTTCTCAAATACTTTTCAAGTAACATTTAATAAATAATACTCATAAAGAACTACATACTTAAAAGGCGATATTTCGTCCTTTTTACAGGACTTTGACGATTGGATTATCGAACCTCCATATATCGAAGTAGCAAATTGCCGGAAAAAAATTCGATATATAGAAATTTCGATATACAGAATTTTATCATAATTACTCCTAAAACATTAAAATTAAAGCTAATTTTCATATACGAAACTCAATTTCTAATTTATACGCGAATCACATTAAATGAAAGTTAATACGGGTAATTAAAAAATGAATTAATATGAAAGATTTATTGAGTACTATATACCTTTAAAAAAAACAATAATCCAGACAGTGGTTACAATGATCACAATTACATTTTTGTTAAAAAACTTCGAATATCTTGTTGAACAGCCAGTTTTGCGGAAAGTTCATCAAAGAAATGTTAGCTTTTATTCAGTGAACTAAAAACTTCATCAGGAACATTTTCCGCGAATTGAAGTCCACGACGTATTGTTTCAAACGCTTCTCGCATTTCTTTTTTCGATGGCTTGGAAATGTTTTCAGATTCATTTACTTCCTCTGGTTCTTCGATTTCTTTTTCAGTTTCATGAAACGAACTCAGTATGTCTTCGTCTATAGGATAATCAACAACGGCATTCCGATTTTTTATAATAGTCGGGAATACCAAATTTAGGTGAAATGTCTTTTTTTGCGCATTCCGCTATCTACATTCATCAGCAATTCAACTTTATCCACACTTTTATCCCAATGAGTCTTGAAAAAAAATTCAATGAGTCATTGAAAAAAAATGAGTCTTGATATATAGAGATTTTTTCGATATATAGAAACAGTTTTTCTATGTAATGAACATGGAGATTTGCTAAGAGTTCGATATATAGAAAATTTCGATATGTGGAAGTTCGATATATGGAGGTTTGACTGTATTATTTATTAAATGTTACTTGAAAAGTATTTGAGAAATTCAGCTACAGTGACATTTTCGCACAGTGAATTTTTTTTCATCGGATTAACAATGCTTACAAGTATTTTTGAAACATAAGTAAGAATACATAAACATTAGGATACTGAAAGGGCGAATATAAACAAGAATTGGAATTAGCTTCAATGGGAATGTTATTAGGGCACAGATAGAAAGACTTCGGTTAAAGCGGGAAAGAAACGTTTGGCGGGAAAGTGAAATTGAGTTGCAGTTAAAGGTATTCCTTGGTCAAAGGAAATAGGGATATATAATTAAAATATAAAGGATATATAATTACAGAAGTAAATATCTCAGTCGCGCATCCATCGCGGTAAGTGTATTTCCCAAAGATCAACTATCTTGAGATTTGTGAATAGTATTTCTTAATAATATCTGAGTGGATAATTAAGACATAAGATTGCATACCAACAACTGTTGACTCTAGGACAAGTAAAGCATTAACTAATATTGATCTAAGGATGAAAGATGGTCTTAATCCAGTGGATCCTAGAAAGCTTTGAGGTCACGCCCCACTTCAAAGCTCCGCCAACTAAAACCCCGAGAACAGGTGTCGACTTTGTTATTACTTATTTGTAGTTACACCAATACCCTAAAAGCTGTTCAAAGTTTGTGACAGACGCTGTAAAAACAACGTAAGGATAACCTCATTATTACAGACAGTTTTTGGAATTGACAGTTTCTTGAAATATAACTTTATAACTATTTCATTTGTTACTATAATTTGAATTGAAGGCTGTAGAAGTTCTTTGAGGAGCTACAGCAATAAATATGTGATGGTGGTTTAGGATCCATCCATATATCGTGGATGCTACTTAATTATTATGGACGTCCTTGTGCTTGTACTTTTAAACACAAGCTTGAAAATAGCATCGGTTAGCAGAAGAACAAATTATTGTGTGTTTTAGATTTTAATAAAATAAAAATGAATCAAGTGACAAATATATAACTAATACTGTAAAATAAATATATTTTGAATATCGTTGATATTTTTAAATATATTGAATACTACATAAGATATTTCCACAGAAATGTATTGACGGGAAGCAATCTCAGTGTGCTTACCAATTCAAAAAAAAAGTACAATTAAAACCTAATGACAGTTGTGTGAAAATTAAAAGCTATTTTTGGAAAATTTGATCCGCCATCTTGAACTCTCTTTCTTTGATCCTCCGAAAACAAAAATTGACTAAGGGAATAAATACTTGATTCTCAATGAATTTAATCGGTGTTTTTTACAACAAAGTATTTTGATAAAATAAAAATGCTTTCAAGAAAAGTACATTTACTGAGGCAGTGGTAATCCAACGAAGAATTGTAACTTGGATTTAGATAAAAACAAAATGGAATAATTCCACACACTTGCTAATGAGCTTTTATCTATTGAGGTGAAATGAGGAAACTTATGCATTAAATATTTTATAGAAACATTTTCTGAACTATGATGAAAAAAGTGTTCAGAAAAACTGCCATTAGAAAAAAAATCTGACAGTGCTATATTCAAGTTTGGACTTTGAATAAAAGTCATCATATATCAGTTTTGGTGAAAACTGAGACATGAAAAGCAAAGGTACCTTCGTACCTTTTTCATTATCCCCAAACACTACCACTCAGTAAAGTCCTCAGTTACTTTGAGTTTACATAGTTTCAGTTTGTACATTTTACTCCATAGATACATTCCTAATGAAATGTTATGTGCATTGATTCAGTGTTTCCCTAAGCGTTTGCGTGGAGATATTTTATTGGAACACTTAAAGCAGCTTTTAAAGGCAAACCAAATACCTTCAATTAGTTCTAAAATTGTCAGAGCACTAAACCCTAAATAGAGACCCAAACAACCACAAATATTGGCAAAAACTGTGTTGCCAGTTACTTGATAATATTCTTTGACTAAAATGAAAATATTAGTGGGAATTTGCATTACAAGAAATATAACTGACACTGGAAAGGAGACGTCGTCAGGTGTGACTTCATAAATGTATTCTTGGCATTTCCTGAGACAATTACAAGAGAAGTTCTCGAAATGCCTGTATACATAGATTGATGCTTCCATAGTTTGATTGAAGGAACTGAATGTATTGCATAGCTGTAAACTCATATTCTTCATGAAAGGCAATCTGAGATAAAAAAAAAAAATTGTGTAAATTTTACGAATACAAAAGCAGATATAAATTCTTAAAATAAAACAAATTTATTTTTCTATTACGAAATACGAGTATTTTTATTTTGAATTAATTTTATTTGGAAAGGTGTTATAATTCTTATACCAGCACAATCCTCATATCGTGGATAGTCTACAGACTCAAATCTATTCTTTAATATAATACGAAGGTGATTTTTACGTATAGTTTGGCAACATCGCAAAGGAAATGCTATTTTTTATGTTAATTAATAAGCGTATAAATTGTAAGAAAAATTTTGCTGCTTATCTTCCATTAACTTAATTGATTGGGAAGCCAACTAAAACCTAACTTTGGAATTATTTATATAATTTCCCCAGAGGATTGTTCGTTTATTTAAATTATTGGAGAAGATGTTATAACTATATTGACCTAATAGTTGTTACAGGTTTAAAATGAAGAATAATTCTATTTATTGTTTCTGTAGTTTATTTCTATTTATTTTATTTGTTTTTTTCTATTTATTGTTTTCTGAACATTGGAGGGGTGATAGTAGGAGGAAGAAGAATAAAGAGCGTAAGATTTGCTGATGATATGGCATTGTTAGCAGAAGAGGAGATGATACTAAGGGATATGCTACTGCAGCTGAATGACACCTGTGAACAATATGGAATGAAGATAAATATAAACAAGACAAAGACTATGGTTATCGGAAGAAAGACAAAGAAGATAAACATAAGTATTCGGAATGAGACATTGGAACAAGTGAACAACTTTAAATACTTAGGATGTACTATAAGTGGTGATATGAACTGCTGCCAAGAAGTCAAGAGGAGGATAGCAATAGCAAAGGAGGCTTTTAATAGGAAAAGGAGCATCTTCTGCGGACCTCTGGAAAAAGAACTAAGGAAGAGACTAGTGAAGTGCTTTGTGTGGAGTGTGGCATTGTATGGGGCAGAAACATGGACATTACGACGCAGTGAAGAGAAACGACTAGAAGCATTTGAAATGTGGATATGGAGAAGAATGGAGCGTGTGAAATGGACAGACAAAATAAGAAATGAAGCTGTGCTAGAAAGAGTGGGTGAAGAAAGAATAATGCTGAAACTGATCAGGAAGAGAAAAAGAAACTGGTTTGGTCACTGGCTGAGAAGAAACTCCCTAATGAAGGATGCACTGGAAGGAATGGTGGAACGGTAAAAAGTTCGAGGCAGAAGAAGATTTCAGATGATCGACAACATTATGGTAAATGGATCTTATGTGGAGACGAAGAGGAAGGCAGAAAATAGGAAAGATTGGAGAATGCTGGGTTTGCAGGGAAGGACCTGCCCTTGTACTTGTTTCTATAGTTTTCTCCTTCATTTGAAGTTTTCTTATTAAATGTTTTAAGTGACTGCTCTTACTAATGAATAATACAAAATTAATCTCTCTTATTATTATTGTTATACATTTAGATAAGTAAGTCTATTCGAGATTTCAAAGTTTCAAACTGTAACAAAGAGGAATCGAAAAAAAAAGTGGCCTGAATGAATTTCGGGACTTTTAATGAGGATTCTAAAGACGTCACAAATCTATGATTAGTCGCTTTAAAGAACCGTTTTGAGAATTGAAATAAAAGAAAATGAAAAGAAATAAACTTTCTTGTGAGTTTGTTTCTTAGATTACGAATTTAGCAAATCTTAAGACAAATTGCAATTCTGAGATCACTTTAATGAACCAAATGTGAAATAGATTCAATGTAAATGTCTCACCTGCAACTGCTACGTTTCTCAATCTCTCTGTCAAAACAGCGACTGCGACATTTTGCTACTCTGTCTGCACTGTCAAAAGGAGCTTCTGTTCTGTTAATTCTCTCAATCTAAAAATGTAAGAAGTAAACAATTAAATATGTTTATACACTTTTAACGTGCAGAATTCAATTAATAATGAACAACCATTAAAGCTCAACATTAAAAGTTATAAGATTAAAATACTTACTAAATTAAGCTTGAAGACTCAACTATTAAACGAGCCCACTTTCTCAAATTAAAAGGGAAGCAGAGCTTGTGATAGTCGTCCTTTATTGAGTCGTCAAAATTGTGTCGTCAGAATAATTCCGACGACTCCTAAACGACGAATATCACAAGCTCTGCTTCCCTTTTAATTTAAGAAAGAGGTCTCGTTTAATAAAAACTAATCGAATTTATGTTCTGACGACTCCGTTAAGAACGAATATCACAAGCTCTGCGTATCTTTTAATTTGAGAAAAAGATCCCGTTTAATAGTTGAGCCTCGAAACGTAATTTTAATAATTCACATAATCAATGTGAATAGAATTGAGTAGGATACTAAACTTTGTCCAGCTTTCCTTTTGATGTTTTCTATGTGCCTTTATTGATATTGAAACCATACTACTACCTCTATATGCCTTTAGTGTGATGTGTGTCTCTCAACAGCTGGCCCAATGCTGTAGCCTACTGAGGGGAATAGGTTGGGAATGGTTATAAACCCATTCCCCCAGTGCATTCAAAAAATGAAAAAAAAAATTAGGATTTTAGATCTTTTGTTTTGGGTGGAAAGTAATTTGATTCATTTTTAACTCTTTATTAAACATATTTTATCGAAATTATGAACTGTGTATGTAACTTTGTCAAATAATTCACAATCTACGAGTAGATCTGATTTCAAAATTAGTCTCTTTCTGTCCAAATCACACGCAGCCCGAGGTCTTCACTTCAGCCTCTTTCGGAGATTTCAAGAAATGTTGTACTGTGACTTTTTTATTCTACACGATCAATGCTACACGATAAATTGATTGTTTGGCTGTTTTCAGTAGAGTAAAAGTAGACTAAAATAAAGCAAAAGCCTCGTGCATTTTCCCACATTTCAGTTCACTTAAATTTGTCAAGAAATTAAAACTGAAATTGAAATGAAACATTCAAGCGTATTTGTTTGTATTTTATTATGTTTTTTTTTTTGTGATTAGCAAATGAAATAACTGTGAAATGTGCATTTGTGTCTATTTGAAATTCTTTAATGTAATATTCCAGTTTGAATTTTGAGTGAATTGTCTTATATGAAAGTATTTACATTCTCCTGGGTTGTTTTTTGTTTGTTTTAGTTTACCTTTTAAATTTAAAAAAATATTTTGTTTTCTATTATCTTACTATTTCATTAATTTTTGTTTTGTTTTTGGATCAGTATGTATGACAGCTCTTCCGTCTAATATTGTGGCCCTGAAAAGGGCCTTTAAAGGAAAATTGGAGCTTTTTAATTTGTCTTTTAGCTATCTTTACCATATAAATGACTGCGTGAATTGCTGCTTTACTAAATGGCAAGTAATAATTTCGAATTCCTTACAAGGCTTCATTTTATAAAATTATATATTTAAAATATTTCGCCGACCCTTTCAATGACAGATGAAGTTATAACTACAAAAGAAAATGGAGGACTGGCGAAGTCTTTTAACTGTGAATTTTTACATAATGAAGTAAGAAAGGAATTATAGATTAGTATTGCTGTTTTCAAGTATTGTCGGAGGAGTCGTCCAGTGGAAGAACATCTTTGATTTCGCTGTTATCATCTTCGTTTTCCGAAACAGAATGCGAGGTAACACTCTTTCATCCATTATTCTGTCACGGATCCAATACTGGTCTACAAGTTAACTACATGTCTGATTGCATTTTTTCAGTTGTCACTATTAAGGCTTCCTCCCATATCTTACGAGTACTATCTTCATTAAACTGATTATTAATTCCCCCTCCTTTCAAAAATTGCTTGCACTGAGTCCAAATTAATTCAATCGGATTTAAATCGCAATGATAGGGAAATAGTCGTAGAACGTTGTGGCCACTAATATCGCATAGAATATCAATCACATGTCTCCTCTCTGCTTGATTTCGTTCATGTTACAGTAATTCGCACTTCAGTTCATCATTGCAGTAGACACTCCGATGGCAATTCAACCAGGCTGCAATGTCAGCTTTCCGTGTATTCGTCGTAGAGGCTTTACCAAGTTGTACGATATAATGTGATGCATTGTCCATTATCACAATGATGTGCAAAGGAAGATTTGGTAGATTCAGACCACGATTTAAAATTTTCACCTTTCTTTTCATGATGATAATTTCCATTCTTCTTACCTGACATTAATGAGGGGTTCGGAATAAATCCTTTCTCACTTTCTGCATAAAAGACAATGAAGCATGGTCCAGGTCCTTGATTCGCTTTGCGACTTTCACCAATCGTCCTTCCATTCTCCCACCGTTTGGATATCAGGTGACGACTTTGCTCACTACACTACAGTTCACTGACCTAATATTGCCACTCGACCTACTTTGTCATCATCACATTAGAAATATCACCTACCAAACTGTGATTTCTCGCTTCGTCATTTTGCGAAAATGAACACGCCCTCCACAGTCTTTCAGTCTTTGCATCGGGATCATTTGTTACATCACTCCGATTGCAACATTTTCTATACCGATGGATCTAAAGGTGGTTATTATGTTGGAGCAGCCTTTTATGCTGAGACGTTCAGTAATGCTGCTCATCTTCTTTCTGAGGTATCGGCGTTATGTGCTTATGCCATTTTTCTAGCTTTACAGTATGCATTGCAGGAGAAGTTTTCAAAAACACTTATCCATAGCGATTCTGAGAATTCTCTGCGGGCACTGTGCAGTCACACCCTGAAGGTTCACCCTTTTGTTTTATCCATTTTAGATTTTTCACCGTTGCACTATCATTTTCTGCTGGATCCAAGGCCACGTCGGCATTGTCGGCAATGACCTCACTGATTCTCTTGCCAAGTCTGCTGCTAGTCGACCACTGCAACGGATCTCCACTCCGCACTCTGACATTTACGCTCTTATTCGTTCTCGTCTCCGAGCTGCCTGGCAACATGACTGGAATGATCTTCACGGCAATAAACTTCGTCTTGTCAGTCCTTTAATATACTCTCCTACAAATCGACTGTTTCCAACTCGACAGAAGGATGTTCTTCTAGTACGTCTGAGGATCGGGCATACGAGACTTAAAGCCGAACGCGCATTGAACCACGTGTCCGTATCCCGTAAACGGACAAATGACGTCATTCCGTAAAACGTCCGTCGATTCGTGACGTTAAACTCAATTATTTCTACGAATACAGAAGTGTGCCGTACTGCCTCAATGGAAGAAACATTCTGATTGGTGACGTTAACTTTGCGTCACATACGGAATACGGGAATCTTCAAGCTTGTTCAATACAGTGACCGAATACTTGAGTTTAACGTCACGAATCGACGGACATCTTACGGAATGACGTCATTTGTCCGTTTACGGGATACGGACACGTGGTTCAATGCGCGTTCGGCTTTACTATTTACTGCTGAATCGTCCACCTCCCCTGTGTGCTACGTGCAACGTTGTTTTAACCGTTCATCATATTTTAATTGACTGTCCTGCTTTTACTCAACATGTCATCAGTGCTCTATTCCTCTTTTTAAATTTCACCTTCCTTTTCATATTTCCTTGCTATTAAATGACAATGATCTTTTACCCATTTCATCAGTTTTACGCTTCATTCATCGATGTGGCATTTCCACTCTCTTGTAATTCTCAGGTTTTTAATTTTCTTCTATACACTGTAGATGATTTAGTGTCATCTTACTTTGGAAAACTATCTGTTCTTTTTTTGATTTTTATTCTTTTTTCTCTATGCAGTCAGTTTTAATTTCCTTTTCTCTTCCTCTAATTTTTACCTTTCTTGGCGCAGCTTAGCCACAGATGCTTTTGGCCACTAAAATCCAACCAACCAACCAACCATCTTAATCAGCTTAAAATCATTTTGAAACATTAGTTTAAATTAAAAAAACAAACAAACAAACAGCGGTAGTTAAATAAAATAAATGTATCAATCAGTGGTTTTTGTTTTGATTTCATTTAAAAAAAAATATAATTAACGATTTGTGATTTCTGGAAATGTATTGATTCTACTGAAATATTTCTATTTTTGAAGAGCTTGAATATTATGGTATGTTAACTAGAAAAAAATATTGCGTCGCAAAATATTACTTACCAACGAAGGATAATTTGAATAGGAATCGGCTATTGGTTGGAGGGCTATACAGACATTTGTTGATAAACTACGATGTCTCACCAAAGAATCTGAAAAATAAAAAAAAAAAATAATAAAATTGTTTATTAGAATTAAGGTTTTTCTTTACAGTCTTTGGTTTTTTTTCATAAATATCCAAATCTTTATTAATTCTTTAAAATAAGAATATTTCTAAACTTTAAATAAATAATACAATTTCAAACTTATCAATATATGAATTTTTATTTTGGTATTCCAGAGATCCAAGAAAAAAAATCTATGTTAAAAGAAGTGTTATACAATTACTGCTGCTTTATGTTGACGATCCCGTATTTTCGTGATCTCACGTAATTTACGCGAGAATAGTCTCTATCCATGTCTTCTCACAAAATATTGAAACATTTAAATGAATTATAATACGGCGAAATGCATGAGACTTTTACTATATTTTAATACAGTTTTAATAACTTGAAATCAGTCAATAAACAAACAATAAATTCATTATGTAGCATTTTCCTAGTGACAAGACATTAAAAATACTAAATTTCTTGAGACCTGCTGAAGAGGCTAATGGCGAGATCTCGAGAATTTCGTAATTCCCAGGCAAACGTGATCGTCAAAATAAATCTGTTAGACTATAGTAGTAGTGGTCAGATTGAAGAGATTCTGCCTCAGATACTAGATATCTTATTAATAGTCTATTTCCTTACCTAAATCAACAGTTGTGCATCTTCCAAAGACTGATGCAATTTCTTTAACAATTATATTAAAAACTTCGTTGTCTTTTTCCATATTTGATAGACGTCTACACTAAAGATTAAAAAACAAATTGTTAGTGTAAATTTGTCATTGAAAATAAGTTGATCTTTTTGTAAATTTAATATCCCATTAGAGCTTTATTCAAACATTATGATTTAGTAATTGGATTAAAAGATGAAAAAAATCTCAGTCAAATAACATCAGTGACCTTGTGTTTGTTATTTTTATTGTAGAACAGTCGCTAATAATCGTAATCAACTAACAAAGAGTGATAAAATAATGGAGACTAAAGTCCTTCATCTGTTACATATGTGAATGCCAATAGATACGTAGACTGTGGAGATTTCGCCAATTTCGACTCCTAAGTTGCAAGTTCTTTATTAAACGATCATCAGTTTGGGCTAAATTTATAATGAACTTGATTAAGCTTACGACTTCTTGGTATAAAAAAAGATGATCTTTATTTATTGATATCATTTTATTTCAAAGCAGATATCGATAATAGTACAAATTTATAATCTGTAACAATAAAAGCATAACTCTTTACATTTCCAAAATATGAATTACAGATCTATAGCATATATCAAGCCGTGCTGACGTGGCCGTGCGGTCTCGGCGGCGGTCTGCCGTTGCGGTCAGTGCGCCAGTATCTGGGTTCGAATCCCGGCAGTGGCTTGGCTGTTTGAATTTCCTTTCCCGTGTTGTTCGCCTCTTCTTCGCTTTCTCTTCGGTCTGATGTCATTCCTTAATGGCGTCCTGGTGCAGGCAACAGGAAACCATCCCAGTATCTTTCCCCAGGCATTTCTGGGTCTTCCATGCGAAGTCCATAGAATTGGACCTGTCTCCGGACACAATACTATGGATGGATGGATGGATGGAGTATATATCAGTCAAAGTATTGTTTTTAATTGAAAAAGTACTCTCTCTACCCTCTCCTCCCATGTTTGGGTTTGTAATTTGTGCCAATTAATATTTACCAATTATGCTATCGCTATTTGGCACACAGGCGCTAACTATTTTTCAGTTCTATTCTATAATAAAAATTAATAGAGAAAAATAGAGTAAATATTAGATTTAAAAAAAATTATGAAATTACATTTAATTTCTTTACTATCTGAACAATCGAGTTTGATAAATAATATCTAATAGAGTTTATGTTTTTAAAGTCTATTAGATTAGGTTAAGTTTCTCCCAAGGCTCAGCCCCCAAGGCTCTGAAGGTTAGGTTAGGTTTATCTAACAGCCCACAGGGCACTGAAAATAAGGTTTTCAATGTTTCTTTTACCAACAGGACTGAGATGAGGTCAGGTGGTCAGCCAGGCACTCGCACACCTTTACTACCGGGAAGGAAAGCCGGCACCGATTCTACACAGGGTTGGGTAGACCCTAAGGCCAGTTTGAAATGAGAATGGAGCGTAGAAATGTCCCAAGCCTCTGGCCAAGGCCAGAGATCGGAACCCCCCCCCCCCCCCGCCTCGAACACGCAGCCTTACACTCTCTTATCAGACCCTCAAAGAGTTTATTACACTTTTGTTATTTAAACTTCGGTTTATGATGATTTTTTTTAAAGATTAATAATTGTAACCTGATTTATGTAGTTTTAACAATAGATCTGAAAAATTGACGTTTTAGAACTAATTTTATTCCCAATCAGTAACTGCGGATAATTAAGATCATAATAATTTATGCTGATATACTTTTTAACCTTTCAATATTAGATTCAACCTTTCATTTTTATAAAAAAAGAAAAAAAAAAAACTTTCATTCCAAGACGTGTAAGAAAACCTTTTCTCTTTATTAAAACATCTTCACACTAACTAAATTACATTATAAAGTAAATTTTCATAAAAAAACATTCACTCCTAATAACTTAATTCTTCAAATTCTATTGTTTTGTGAGGAATTAAACATACATTCACCAAATTTTTTACAAAGCTATCATTCACTTTCAAATCTTTATTCCTATTCAAATTCCGACGCTTAATGTTTCTTGTTAACCTACTTTCTACAACTTTCCTTACGTTTTGTATGCTTTTCTAAGCATTGTGCTTTCAAATTATTGTTGGGTTTACGACCCAATTTATAGCAATGTTCTGCCACTTCAGATTTACCTAATTGTCTAATTATCTAATTTACCTAAATCAAATTCAGTATATAAATTGTAAAGCCCCGCGAACACCATCCAACTTTGCACCAACTTTAGTCGGCCGACTTCGAGTCCGCCAACTTTTTGTCAGCCCCGCAACCATCCAACTCGCAAATGAATCGGCCGTGATAACAGGAATCCCATAATGCAATGCGTTTCCCCCCAGCAGCTGTGGAAAATCCGAAGAAATCAAGGTTTTGAAACCTCTCTGTTAAATTCTGCCGCATACAATTACTCTATTTCAGTATAAACTTTATTTATGCATGAAAGAAACTCGCAATACTCTGATATTCATTGTGTACCCGCTTGTCTTCGACTCGAATCGGTGAACATGGTTTTAGACACATTTCTTCCATGGGCGTGACGTCACGAATGACGTGTTCCAACGCTGCCCTGTGATTGGGTAATTCCGACCAACTTCCCGAGTTGGCCGTGCACAAGCAACTCGAGTCGGCGGACTAAAGTTAGTGCCAAGTCGCTGAAAAACTGTCTCAAAACTGTCTCTACCAACTCGTGACGTCAAAATCGGTCGACTAAGTTGGTGCAAAGTTAGATGGTGTTCGTGGGGCTTAAGAATTTTTATTTAAGGGAAAGTAAACATAAAATTAAAGAACGGATTTTGGAACATTGTAATTATATCAAAAACAAGTTAATAGATAAATCTGAAGTAGTGGAACATTGCTATAAATTGGGTCATAAACACCATAATTTTTGAAAAGCACAATGCTTAGAAAAGGATACAAAAAGTAAAGAAAGTTATAGAAAGTAGGTTAATCAGGAACACTAAGAGTCGAAATTTGAATAGGAATAAAGGTTTGGAAGTGAATGATAGCTTTGTAAATCTAGCAAAGAATTTGGTGAATTTACGTTTTAATTCTCACAAAGCAATAGAATTTGA
>JAFIDM010064737.1:920-13272 GCA_023159025.1 Thereuonema tuberculata
TGTAATGGTAACTGTAAACTATTGGCATATTATAAATATAATTTCAAATAAAAATAATGACAATAAATCGAATAATAATTTAAAGAAATTAGTAAAAAATAAAGGAATAGAAAATGTTTTAATTAAAAATAGAAATTACTTTCGTTAACTTGGGAAACATTACTATATGTAATTGTAATAAACATGTGTGGGATTTTAGTAAAAATATAAATTCAACTGAATAATCAACTGAAACGTGTGGCCACATTAGTATTTAAAACAAAGTAATGTTACATAAAAAAAAAAAGAAGTTAAAAATGGAAATTTAGGAAACATTTCAAAATTGTATTACTGTGGAACTAATATGTTTGTAAACATTGACGTCACAGCAAATGTTTAAATTGCTACTACTAATATTAATTACATTATAAAAGAATTATAACATGTTTTCGATTTTAGTATAAGTATAAAATCGATGGCTTTATAGCCCTAACTATATATGAAATTATAGCAATTATAAAAAATGATCGAGTAAAAACTGTAGGTCTAGATAATCTGTCAACAATAGAATCAAAAATTTTCGATAATTACTTTGCATTATCTTAAATATATCTATTTTCGAATTTCTAATTATTTTATACTTAAGAATTTGTCTTTTTAGATTTATTTTTATTTCTAGCGTTATGAGCACTGTTTTTACTTTTTATTGAAAATATTTAGTAATTTTACAGGTTGTACTTTGAATATAACTACTTTTAGCACATACAAACAGGAAAAGTATAGTTTTTATGTAGTAGGACTGTAAATATATTAAAATTAAATTTAAAATAAAGAAAGTTAGAAAATTCAATAATTTTCTTTGGAAAAATTTAGAGAAAAATTAGATTCTACTAATGAAATGGATTGAAAGAATGCTACTTACAGAATGATGAATACTTAAATTTAATCGTTGTTACTTTGTTTTAAAATTACTTTGTTTTAAAATACAAATGTGGCCACACTTTTCCGTTAATTATTCAGTTGACTTTATACTTTTACTAAAATCCCACACATGTTTATTACAATTACATGTAGTAATGTAACGAAGTTATATATTCATACATAGTTCTCTGCCAAGGGCAGGTCCTTCACTGCAAACCCAGCATTCTCCAATCTTTCCTATTTTCTGCCTTCCTCTTCGTCTCCACATAAGATCCATTTACCCTAATGTTGTCGATCATCTGAAATCTTCTTCTGCCTCGAACTTTTTTACCGTTCACCATTCCTTCCAGTGCATCCTTCATTAGGGAGTTTCTTCTCAGCCAGTGACCCAACCAGTTTCTTTTTCTCTTCCTGATCAGTTTCAGCATTATTCTTTCTTCACCCACTCTTTCTAGCACAACTTCATTTCTTACTTTGTCTGTCCATTTCACATGCTCCATTCTTCTCCATATCCACATTTCAAATGCTTCTAGTCGTTTCTCTTCACTGCGTCGTAATGTCCATGTTTCTGCCCCATACAATGCCACACTCCACACAAAACACTTCACTAGTCTCTTCCTTAGTTCTTTTTCCAGAGGTCCGCAGAAGATGCTCCTTTTCCTATTAAAAGCCTCCTTTGCTATTGCTATCCTCCTCTTGACTTCTTGGCAGCAGTTCATATCACCACTTATAGTACACCCTAAGTATTTAAAGTTGTTCACTTGTTCCAATGTCTCATTCCGAATACTTAAGTTTATCTTCTTTGTCTTTCTTCCGATAACCATAGTCTTTGTCTTGTTTACATTTATCTTCATTCCATATTGTTCACAGCTGTCATTCAGCTGCAGTAGCATATCCCTTAGTATCATCTCCTCTTCTGCTAACAATGCCATATCATCAGCAAATCTTATGCACTTTATTCTTCTTTCTCCTACTATCACCCCTCCCATGTTCTGAAAACAATTCTTCACTAACTCCTCTAAGTAGATGTTGAACAGTGTAACGAAGGTAAATTCCATTTTTAATTAAAACATTTTCTATCCCTTTATTTTTTGCTAAATTCTTTAAATTATTATTATTATTATTATTATTATTCGATTTACTGTCGTTATTCTTATTTGTAATTGTATTTATAACATGCCAATAGTATTACATTTAACATTATTTAGGCTTTTCTTCAATTTTTCAATTGTAAATTATGTTGTTGTTTTGTATATTTTATTCTTTGTTTTTTATTCTTTATTTTTTTTTGTAAAATTACTTTCTTTTAAAATACAAATGTGGCCACATTTTTCAGTTATTCCTTTTATTTTATAAACAGTAATTAAATTTAGTGTTTTTTTAAAAGTTGAGTATTTTTCTTGGTTTCACTTCGTTTCGAAGTGAAAAGTTAAAAATTTCAAGGGATGTTTCGGACTGACAAGCCTGACCATTCCCTTTTTAGTACAAGGATATCACAATGATGCTGTTATTGGTTGAATAAAAATTTATTTTTACACTGTGAAATTCTCCTTATCTGGATAGCAATTACAAAGTTTATTGAAGCTTCCTTCTTGTTGCTTCATTTCTTTCCCTTATTTTATTATAGTTGATTATTAAAATTTAACAAATTAAAATGTTTCTTAAATGCTCACCAAAGCTCAAATACATTAATAAATATTTCTATTTACTTCAGTATCTATTCACTTATTCATTGCAAAGCAGGAACATCGATCTGTGGGAAGTTAATCCATTTTAATCATCATCACTTACAAATATTGAACTTTTAATGCAAAAGAACGTTTTCTAATTTGTTTAAAATTCAATTAAAAGTAATAATAATTAAATGTAGTCAGATTAGTTATTCTCTGTCAATATAATGTTTGAGAATATTATCTTATTTTCCTTAAAATTTAAAATGACCAAATCCCCAAACTAGCCGAAATTGGTGTGGTCTATCAATTAATGTGGAGTAGCTAAAAAATGATATTAATATGCTCCAAAAATTATTTAAAAACTCAAAAAAGCATAAAACAACCTTGAATATCACCACGGCATACGATGTGCATTCAAGTTATAACACCTCCGATTTTTTTTCTCAGCATTGGAAACAGATAGAAACATGCGGTTTATTTTAAAATAAGCGGGCATTGCGAGACAGAGATGGCAGCTTTGTACGGCAAACAGAACCTTAGCGGCAGCGTCGAGAGTGAGCGACAGTTTGTGATACTGAAAATGGCGACGTTTTCATTTCAAGATCAGCATGTTATCATTCGTTTTCTCCATTTGTGTGGTGTGACACCGATTGAAATTTATCGCCAGATGAGTGAGACATGTGGTGAAGGTGTCATGGATGTGTCTAATATGCGTGCGTGGGTGCGACAGTTCAAAGAAGGCAGAACGTCGTGTGACGAGAAAACCATGACAATTTTGGCCTCGTAGAAGCCTGTCTGGCGACATGATCGAGCGAGTGGAGAAATTGGTTCTGGAGGATCGTCGATCTGTTCCACACTCATTCGACGATCTCTAATTTTAATAAGAACAAAATGTGGAATCAAAGACTTGCGCAGCATTTTGGTTATCACAAGAAAAAAAAAATAAGAGTAAATTTTAATAAAAGGGTAACCTTTTCAAGGGTAAAAGGAAGCAATCAATGCCTTTTCAGCCGTTTCTGAGAATTTATCTCAGAGTGAATTAATGAAGTTAGAATCTAGAATAAAAATAAAAATAAAGTTCATCAGAATCTAATAAAAATAATTAAATCGAACGTAAAGGAAATGTTTACATCTCCATAAAAAATTTCAGCTCTATAGACAGTCAGGATCCAATGCTTATCGATCACTGGATTATATTTTAAATTTCAGTTTCTGTTTTTTTTTTTGATCATATCTAGTAAAAAATTATTGTTTTACATTGTGTAGAGACACTTAGGGATCATTTCTCTTTACAGACTATATTTGTTTTCATGCCAAAACAAATGTGACCTTTTTTCGTTGGAATCTTGGAATCAATGTTAGCACATTGTTTGCATTGTTAGCGCAGCACTTTGGTTACCACAAGAAAGGAAAAAAATAATGAACTTTTTCAATGGTAAAAGAAAGGCAATCAATGCCTTTTGAGCCGTTTTTCAGAATTTATCTTATTAGTGAAATGAACTTAGAATCTAGAATAAAGATAAAAATAAAGTTTATCAGAACCTAACAAAAACTTACAAAATAATAATTAAATCAAACTGAAACGAAGTGTTTGCGTCGTCAGGATCCAATGCTTATCGAACACTGGATTATTTCGTTAATTTCATTTTCTGTTTTTTTTTTATCATATCAATTAAAAAATTATTATCTAGGATGCTCTGGTTGATGCTAAAGCTTCATTTTTCCTCACAGACTATAATTGTTTTCATGCCAAAATAAATGTGACCTTCAACATCGTCATTACACACTAAAAAAAATTCATTTAAATTCAAAATCTAATTCGAATGTTACTAAATCATTCCGAGAATTTATTGCAATTTCTTCTTTTGAATTTCACAAGCTGTTAGCACATTGTTTGATCCAAAAAGCGTCATTTACTTGTAATTTAAACCTAGATTATTGTCTTTTTTTCTCCCCGAGAGTTTAACATTCTTCTTGTCACATCTTTGGTTTGTCCAATAGATGCTCTACGAAACCTGCTTTGATGCCGTGGTGATATTCAAGGCTGTTTTATGCTTTTATGAGTTTTTAAATAATTTTTGGAGCATAATAATATCATTTTTAGCTACTGCACCTTAATTGATAGACCACACCAATTTCGACTAGTTTGGGGTTTGGTGATTTTGAATTTTAAGTAAAATAAAATAATATTCGCAAGCATTATATTGACAGGGAATAACTAATCTGACTACATTTAATCATTGATATTTTTAATTGAATTTTAAACAAATTAGAAAACGTTCTTTTGCATCAAAAGTTCAATATTTGTAAGTGATGATGGTTCAAATGGATTCACTTCCCACAGATCGATGTTCCTGCAATGCCATGAATAACTGAATAGATACTAAAGTAAATAGAAATATTTATTAATATATTTGAGCTTTGGTGAGCATTTAAGAAACTTTTCAACTTGTTAAATTCTAATAATCAACTGTAATAAAATAAGGGAAAGAAATGAACCAACAAGAAGGTAGCTTCAATGAAACTTTGTAATTGCTATCCAAATAAGGAGAATTAAAATTAATACAAATTTTACAGTGAAAAAACAAATTTTATTCAACCAATAACAGCATCATTGTTATATCCTTGAACTACGTTGCACCACCTGTGGACGATGAGGCCACTCTTGAAGCACTGCAATTGATGTGAATGTGGGAGTACCATGAAAGAGAATATGTCTACTAAGATTAAGAGAGACCTTACATGGAACACAACATGAATATTTCATTGATGTTTCTTAACAAATCAATCGTTTGCAATCGACAGGTAGTTGTAGATATGGTTTGATTTGAACCATAAATGCTTCCCTTATGATGAATCGATTATTTGTAATAGATTTATTTAATACAACCAAACAGATCTCACAATTTATTTTTATTTTATTATGCACAATGAAATTACAAAGTAGGGACGTTTTTTCTTAATATTTGATGCTTTGCTTACCTATATATAAAAAAACAACAGCCCTGACTCACTCAGTCACTCACTTATCAATGCCCTGCCCAAACCCTTGGACCTAGAAAGCTGAAATGTTGCACAGAGGTTCCATTTGTGATGTAGACAAGGAATAAGGCAGGATTTTTTTAAAATTCCCACGGGATTCGGAATAAAGAGGATTTGTATTTTCGCTTTAAAGTTGTCTTCTGTATATATAGGTGTGTGGCGCCAACCCGCAATATATCTCAGTTATCCGGAGAAGGGCACAACGGGCTGGGAACTCGTATTTTTTCCGATCTGGATATTAATTTCATAAATAAATAATTTTTTTTTATGCTATGTATTCAAGGGTTCAGGAGAAAAGCGACGGTATCAGGCCAGTGTAGAATACAACTGAAGACATAGGAATGTTGTGTTTGTTATACACTCAGAACTGACTTCCTCCTCAACCCCCTCAATTTTCTTTCTTACATTCTTAGACTAATTTCTTTAGAACTTGAAAAATATTCTTATTCCATCAAAACACTCCATCTACGGATAAATTTCATTTTATTAATGGTGATATTTCGCGGAGAATACCATCTTCCCGCTTTTTCAAACCTTTTTTAAATAACAAAGATTACTTCCACTACATTCACTGGTGTGCACGATACAGACATATTATTTACAATAATTAAAGACATTTTATAAAATCAATTATTAATGATTTAACACAACCAATATTTACTAACAATGTAACAATGTATTATAATTATTATCAAAAACATTTTAACACAGCCAATTGTTGCTAACAAGGTATTATGGGTTCACTGAAATATTTCTCTCTGATTTTTTATCATGTCCTGGAAATAATGAAAGTGTGTTTGGGTTTACCATGTACCCTTTGTCTTTATTTATGCATTGGAAGGTTTTTATGACACATGCTTCGATTAGGTACCTAGTATGTTTGTTTTGAATTTTGTAGAGAATTATGACTTTCGGGTCTGGGTTGTGATTGTTTGTGATGCAGTGTTCGGCCCAGTTCCCATACTTTCGTTCGATTGTTCCTGAAAGCTGTGACGTGTTCTTCTACCCGTTCTTCTAACATTCGTCCTGAATTTCCAAAGTATACGCCTCCGCATGTTCTACATTTTAATTTATAAACTGTCCCCATGATTTTCTTAATCTTATTGTAATTTTGCTCATCTTTTTCTTCATCTTTCTTATATAATATGGATTTGATGTTCTGACCTTTTTTGTGTATTATTCTAATATCATTATTTGAACATATATCAGCTATTCATTTGTTGATTTTAATCCCATTCGGTAATTTTAATCCCATTCGGTAGTTTAATAATATTGTCAAATGCCAATGTGGTTTTGTTTCCTTCTTATCTTATGTTTCCTTCTTGTCTTTTGGTTTTATTTTTAAATCTTTGGAAACATCCGTTAATGAATGGTTCTGGGTACTCATTAATTCTTAAGATCTTCTTAAAATTGGTTATTTTGTCTTTCCATTTCTCTTTACTACTAGTGTAGGTTGTTATTCTTTCAATTGTGTTTTGGATTACAGCTTTCTTAATTTTCATGTTATGTTCTGAATTGTAGTTGATGAAGTATTTGCTTTGGAAGTCTTTGGTGTAGTAGTTGTAGTTCATATGAAATTTTGTTATCTTGGTTCTCAAGTGTGATATCCAGATAATTAATCTTGTTGTTTTCTTCTACTTGTTTTGTGTATTTAATATGTTGGCTGGTTGAGTTTATTTCGTCAAAGAATTTGTTGAATTGTCGTTTAGTTTCCTAGCAAAATATGATGACGTCATCCACATATCTGTAATATCTGAAATTGTTGTTACTCCAATTCAAAATGTTTATATTTTCAAATTCTTCCATGTAAATGTTGCTTAGTAGTCCTGATATCGGACTCCCAATTGGGAATCCTTCTACTTGTCTGTACAATTTTTGTTTATATTTGAAGTAGCTATTATCACATGTTATGACAAGTCCTTCAATAATTCACTCAATATGTTTTTCTTCAAAATTGTTGAGTTTCAGTTTTCTTTCCAAAATTTGTAAGGTCTCTGTAATTGGTATGGAAGTATACATCCCTACTATGTCCATTGTGAAAAGTCTAATTTTGCCCTTCTTTCTTTCTGCATTCAACTCGTCAATAATTTCAATAATTTGACGCGTATTTTTAATGACGTGTTTGTTATCGTCTATAACCTTTAGTTGATTATAGATCCATCTGGCCAAGTTTTGGGTTGGAGAACCGAAGCAATTTATGATGGGTCGCAGTGGCACCTCATTCTTGTATATTTTCGGCCTCGGTCCAAATTTAGGTGTTGTTGTCATATTTTCTGTGATACATGGTTATATCCTTCGGTTCTCCAACCCAAAACTTGGCCATTTCACAGGCCATGAGCTCGCCGTGTCGACATGGCGAGCATCTTGCCGCATATAGACCATGTTCTAAATACGGCCATCGGATGGCTCACCATCTGACACTAGCGCTCCTGGTGACAAATTGTAGAACTTGAAATCCAATCGATTTGTATCTATGTCTTCGAAATTATCGATTACAAAAATGATATGCACATGCGGAGGTCATCTTTTCCTTATGTTTTCGTGGATGCTTTCGGAAAATGTTACATTATTAATCAAAATCATTATAGCTTCAAAATTTCAATCGACTAGAGATCGGAATCTCGGAAAAATGTCGTCGTTGATCGAGATTTAACGAGACTGAATTATTTATCGAAACTGATTTATAAAAACTGAAAACAAAGAAATAAAAAACGATGAAAAAAAACATGAATATTTCCTATTTTAATTAATTAAAAACATTCTTTCGCCTACTCGATGCTTTGAATAAATGACTTACATAAATCAACGCTATTTTTTTTTCGTAAATAAAACGTAGGCATCATGACAATTGAGAAGTGTAAATTTTCCGTGTGATGGAAGGCGATATGGTACGTGTAAGGCAAGGGTGTTTTAAGCTTGCTTTTCACTGGCCATCTACCCTGACATGGCCTGCGTCATGGCCAGTTGAAACGGTTCATGTAAAGCGGCCTTTATTCATAATACACGCATATGGTCCTATACAGGGCCAAAAGTTCAGATTTTATCTCGTCCCCACCTGAAAAACGAGCTCCTACAAGTACCAATTTCTTCAAATTTAAAGATATTAAGGATTTTTAGAAGAGTGGGAGTCTCAGGATTGAAACATAGTAGTTTTTATCTATTTGTAAAAAACTGTAACTTAGTGACTCTTTAACTTCGTCCAAAAATGTCCATCTCACAAAGGAGAAAAGAATTTAGTCTAAAATTTCACTCTTTAGAATTAAGTTAGTGTGAAAAGGTTACTTATAGCCTTTTATTTTCTGAACAAATTGCTATTTTCACCATATTGACACCACAAATATAGGTTGAGATATTTATGTTTCCGAAAACCCTTAAAATTCTAAAAACTCCACTGGCTTCATCAACAAATATGGCCACCACGGAAAAACCAAAAACAATAAAATTAAAATAATACTCAATTTCAATACTAAAATATTAAGGTATTCGATAAAAAAGCAGATTTCTTAAAAATCGAGAAGCAATGAGTGTTGGACCACTTTAAATGAAAGGACCAAACACACTTCTTAAATGAAAGAATGTTTGGTCCTTTCGTTTAATGTTTATATTCTAAACCATAAAGAGATGGAAAATAGACTTATTTGAATTTTAAAACTTTACTTAATCTTTTGTTTTTCATCATAGATTTTCTGAATATTCCTAAAGACACGCCACTAACTTTCTGTGCTTTGTCTTTATTTATACAGATAGAACAATTTATTTTGCATGATTCTAAAATTAATCTTTTATATTCATCTTCTTGATTTTTAAAAATGATATTTTCAGTGGGGTCTGTCTTATGTTTGAACACAAAACAATGGTCTTCTCACTCTGACGGATTCTTATGCTTACATCTAAAAGTCCTAACATATTCCTGCACCCGTTCTTTCAAGGTCCTCGTAGGTACTTCCTATATAATCTACCCCACAGTCTACCCCACAATCTGAAATTTCGATGACAAACACAAGGGAAATTTATTTCGAACATATATATGTAA
Organism: Thereuonema tuberculata; assembly: GCA_023159025.1. Classification (NCBI taxonomy): domain Eukaryota; kingdom Metazoa; phylum Arthropoda; class Chilopoda; order Scutigeromorpha; family Scutigeridae; genus Thereuonema; species Thereuonema tuberculata. Next base: position 10,569 of record JAFIDM010064737.1, read on the forward strand.
TTGCTGGGAATATTAAATTTTAATATTCACCAATAGTAAAATTTAAAATAGTTGGACTGAGAAGTAAATTAATATTAAATGTTTATGCTTGAAAAAAAAATTTATTAATAATTTATTTTTTTTACTATTAATAATTTAAATGATAGTTTATTACGTATTTATGCAAATGAAGTCAGGACGTTGAGCTAAGACACAGGTTAGTCAGGTGTGAGTTGGGACAGAGGTTATCGGGAAGTCGACCGGGGAGGTTGAACTGGTCAAGCCGTGGTAAGCGGGTGATATAATAAGGTTAGCCGACGGAGCTAATCAAACCCGGGAGTAAAATGGAACGGCACCCACAGATAGAAATCTGAGTAAGTTTTATACTCGAAGAATTATATTATATCGAGAGCGATAATAATTAAAGCTGAAATTATTATACGTCGATTGAATCGAGGCGATTCATGAACATTAAAGTTTGATGCGTTATAAATTAACGTATTAGCAGTTAGGAGAATACATTACGAAGAAAGGGAACGTCGGAGACAAGACCCTAAGAATAACTGAGTGAATTTATTCCAATTAATTCAAGAAGCTGTGGACGATAGTAAAAAGTAATTAACAAGTAATTTAATTAAATTGAATCAAGAATTTCAAGTGATAGAGATATCGAAAGAAGAGATTCAATTCCAGTTACCGTGCCGGACCAATCCATTAAGAAAAGAAAGGGAAGAACTTTCGAGACTTGTAGTTGCCTATTCCAAGCCGGAATTAAGGAGCTAAAATTATATTGAACATTAAGTAAGAATATTAAGTAATATAATAAGGAGAAGATATTATTCAAAGTCTAAATAAGGAAAATTAAGGAGAAGATATTCCGAAAACCTGAAAACGACTTAAACGGATTATTCGAAGAAAGAAGATCCACTATCAAATAAATTTAGGAAGAAACTGAAAATAAAACCTACAACAGTATACCTTTTTGGGAGAAGAGTTGGCTGTCCTAAGAGAAGTCTTAATGATAGTGTCGAACGTATAGAAGAAGGATTGAAGATAAGTGACCAGAAGACAACTATAACTAAAGTGTTAGTGCAACGAGAAAAAAATAGTGAGAATAAAGTTCGTAAAATTCCATAAAAGTGAAATTAAATTTAGTAAAATCTTCATATAATTGAAGTTATGTGTGTGTGCTATTGTGATAATAGAAGTCAAAATCATTGTGAGGTGAGAGGATAAGAAGACGACATTCTGTGAGTACTATTATTATTTATTATTATAAAATAAGGAATTAGAAGATACCTACAGAAAGGAATAGAGTTGTTAAATGATTTGTAATAATCACAGAGCATGGTTATTATTGCATTATTTGAAATAATAATTAACCTGTTATTAGGAAAATTGTATTGTTAGAGAAATATGCAATACATAGTTTTGTGAAACATTCACATAGGTAATATAAGTCTATTATGAATAGTAACATTGAGAATACTTGCATACTAAATGAATATACACCATAATCTCATACAAGTGGTATTGAGACATAGGTTTAGTGTAAATAATTTATTTTGTAAAATTCACATCGGTGAAAAGCCAATTCTAAAAATAATGAACTCTAGATTATAATAAGTAAAGATACATATTTGTAGTAAGATTGTATGGAAGTTTAAAATATTACATTGAATTATAAAAGCATTTATTTAGTTTAGATAGGAAATAGATCCAAGAGGATTAAGTATATTTTTCCTGTAAAGCAAATGGGCCTTATTTATTAGTTATTACAATTTGATATACAGGCTAGAATTATTAAGTGGAAATATACATGTGTATTTTGTTTTGTTAGGAGTGAACTTAAACTCTTAGAATTTTGTATAGTAATTTTGAATATGTTTCAAAATTAAAAAATTTGTTTTAAAATTTTCATGAGCGTTGGGCATTATTAATTTTATATATCTCTGCTAAACCCAGTACGAATTCTGATACAAGTACCATTTGATTTTTCCCGTATCACGATTTACTGTGATAAATAAGTTGCATATAAAAATGTAATATCGTAAATATATGAATTAATGCTAATTTTAAGCAACAAATTTTGGATATTTGTATTTAGTATCACTTCCATTCGGCAACATTTTTATCAGGTCACCTAGCACAACTACATTAAAATAAAACAATTTAAAACTATCCTAAAAATTTTGGTTCATTTTGACTTGGCGCTGAATCTACGGCTGGCGATGAACTGAGCCATGGCCGGCGATAAAACGTCCCACAGCACTGAATCGTCCCATCCCCTTAATTGAAGACGATTGAAGTATGAATTAAATTTAGTATTTCATTATTATTATTTTTCATTAAATTCAGTATTTTGCAGCAAACCAGTTGTTAACGTTTTTGAATCCCACCACTGCTCGTACTGACTGCAGACCAGAACCAGTACTTCCCCCAACTCTCGTCATAAGGTGTTCCGATAAGTATCAGTCATGTCTGTCCGACTAGTATTTTGGATTGTAAGAGGTGACTACATGTTTCATTTTTGGCCATTTCCATTTCCTGAGAGACAGGAAGTGACCTGTCGATCGGAACTCATATTCTTTTCTATGTCTACAAATTATAAGCTTTCCAATGAGGTATTACTCATGTCTGTATGACTTATAGTTTGGACTAGAGAGGGTGATGAATGGACAGAACTTTCTTAAAGAGCTCTCCCCTCATTACACTTTGTATAAGG
>JAFIDM010064738.1:333-13272 GCA_023159025.1 Thereuonema tuberculata
GAGCTGGATTCAGTAACTTCCTCCTCTTCCTCCTGAGAGCTGGATTCTGTATCTTCCTCCTCCTCTTCCTCACCAGTGCTGAATTCGCTATAACTTTCCTCTTGATCATCAAAGTCTATTGAGAAGCCTTTACACAATATAGAGAATTTGAAGGGAATTTTTTCACTTTTGAGGAGGTTCTCATAGTAGCTGCTTAAAAAAGTTGCTTTCTCTAATTCTTTTACAGTTGGGTTTTCCATCGTTATAGATAATGACTGTAAACCTATAAAGATAGATATAAAAAGTTATAATTCGTGGTCGAATGAAGCACAAACACACAAAACTAGAAGTTGCTGGAAATGCTTAGGATTACTTTGTCTTTAAAATATTGACTGTAAAAACCATTCTTTTTCTTTTAGTTTTATTTATTTTTCGAAAGTCGTGAAAATGAAAAGAATAGCCATACTTTAATTCTACAGCATCTTCTGAATAACAACAATGGAAATTTTCTATATTCTGGAAAAAAAATTAACTAAAATATAAATTGTTATTGGAAATGACTGCAAGGCCCAACACAAGAATAAACAAAAACAATTGCCTTTTCCGATTCATTTCTATGAGGAGGACTAGGGAACAGCTGTTTCACCATTCTACTGGATCATCAGCCCTAGCCTGCCTTCTCGATAAAAATGAATCAGAAAGACACGCCTAAGGTAAAGTCATCAGCCAACCTGGCTATGACCTCCCCAATGGCAAAAGGCAATAAAATAAAATAAAATTTAATTAAATTAATTCCCGAAAAGCAGAGAGGCAATATCGGTAAAGTTCCCTACAACTAGTAGGCGAACAACAAAAAATAACAAAAGCACAAAGGACAAGGCCGCAACAAAGCTAAAATAAATGGGCGTAACGTGCTGCGAAATCTACTGGAAATGACTGCAAGGCCCAACACAAGAATAAAGCTGTTCCCTAGTCCTCCTCGTAGAAATGAATCGGAAAAGGCAATTGTTTTTGTTTATTCTTGTGTTGGGCCTTGCAATCATTTCCCGTAGATTTGGCAGCACGTTAAACCCATTTATTTTAGCTATAAATTCTTATTACTTACATAAATTACTTAAATACTTTCAATTTTAATAATATCGAGGTGCGCACAGATTAATGGACTAATGGAAACACTGCTGTGTGTGAAAATTCCAAGATTACACTGTAAGATCACCTTACAAGATTTATATATTAGCTTGAAAAATACTTCAGTTTATATACTTCAGATTGGGTTATGCTTATGAGCATAATGTAAGTTAAAATTAATGCTCTCCGAATTTTCCAATCTAAAGATAAAAATATATAGTTAACACGATTTGGTACAATTTCTGATCAAAGATGGTTAGAAAGGTTATTTCTTATGTTTCACTAAGCCACTTCACCAAACATTGTACTTTGAAAAAGGAAGGATTGTTAAAATAAGAGAATTATTTTCTGACCACTAAGTTGCTACTCGTTTAGATTAGAATCTGACTTACAGGTACTGCAATAGGAAACCGGAGTAATGTAATGACTGATGTAACAGCGACATAGAGTTTGTTAGCACAGCAATGGAAGACTGTCACAGGTCAGGCTTTGTCCTCCAGCACAATTCGTCGTTATCCGTGTAACACAGGGCTAGTCAATCGCACACGATTGCTCCTAATTCATTTGCTAATGAATAACAGACTCAGTTTACAATTGGGTCTCTAACAGCGTCTTTGCTATGCTGATTGGAAACACGTCTTGTTTTCTGACGCGTCACGATTCAATTTTATGACCCAGGATGATCACATAATTGTTCGAAGACAGCTTGGTAAAGGGTCATCTGACAGACGTGTTTTGCAGAGCATCATGCGGCCCAACGCAAAATGTCATATTTTGGAGAGACATTGGGCTCAATTCACGATCGTGTCTGATACGAAGTCATGAACCCTCAACGTAATTCACGGATGTTTTAGAAACAAAGGTAATACCATTCCTTCAGGGTTGTCGTGGAACTATATTCTAGACGAACAATGATGCCCAATCGTGACCCATTAATGTCCAAGACCTCTTTCCTTCACGGAAGTTTTCCCAAGTCTGCATGTTCTCCCGATATTTCCAGAATCGGAACTGTCTGGGATACAAAGCATGTTAGAAATTTGAAGTGACAATAACTTGTGTAGGTCTGCAATTGTTGTCTTCAGTGTTCTACTGAAACATGAGTATTCTGTGACAAAATTTCATTTTAATAGCAAGATTTTTTTTTCCTGGCGTTGCAATTTCACAAACAATAGTGTACATGCATTTTTCAAATCGTATACTATATTCAGCAAATATTAATATTGAAAATATGAGTAAAGAAAACACAGTGTAGAATTGAATTAATGATGGCGTTGTATATCTTAAACTTAATATGGTTTTGATTTTCCACAGTTTATTCAATACAATATCAAGAGTTTCTGTACATTACATTTTCTTCTTTCTTGGATCTAAGAAGTCACTATAGAATGAAAGGAAATTCCAGTCTGCTGACTTGAGACATAAACGTGCAGCTTATAATACTAATTGTTTTTAGAGTTGTCAAAATTGAATTTAGTTTGTCCAAATGTAAATTAGTGTGTCTCCAACGGTGAACATATTATGGTGAACTACTTTTAATTGTGGATCTCCATGTATCATTTGGCGATAAGGCTTATTGTAGGAACTGCAACATGTTAGTAGAATTTCGAAATTAACTGTAATAATTTTGGTTTACAATAGCAGTTTTAACTTACCAATAACTCTTTGAATTCTCAATTCAATGATGGTTGTTATTGTGTTGGCCTTGATTTTGCCAATAAAGGAAAGACTTCGCAATTTTGAACAGCTAGTGATCAATTTCAAAATTTCATCATCCACTTGTAACCCATCAAATTCAGTCGATACTAATTCGAGTGTTTCTAAGAAGATCACATAAGACGGAGTGTTAAAATGTTATTTTATAAATATTTATCATCAAAAATCAATTAGAACTAATCTTACATAATGTAAAACATAATTCTTAATTTCTTATCATTTACAATAATTTCCACTGATCTTTCTAAAGATCTCAATATAATAAATATACTGCAAACAAATTAAATATAGTTTTAGAATAAATTATTAATATAGGAAAAAAAGCAATTACAGAATAATTAAAAAGAAATAGCTTATATCCAATGTTCTGAAATTCTACTTAAAAGCCTAGTAGCTTTATAGTTGTGTCCATCTTCATTACTTTTATTCTATTTTACTTGATTAGTAAGATCATCTTGATAAAACAATGACAACTGTCTAATGAGTATGTTTTTCATAAGAGAAAGATCTCTTAGACATCAGGAAATGGGAAAAGAATTGGCCAATTAAAGAAAATAAATTTGTACATATATCACTATTAATAAATAAGTTCTCATTATTTTTCGAAATTTATTAAGCATTCGTTTTTAATTGAATGTACAACAGTCATATTTGTCCTTACGATAAGCTGAAAACATATTCACCTAAAGTATTTGAAAAGTTCTGACAGTAATATTGAAGAAATTCTGGTTCCATTGAATTCTTGAATACACCCAGATCCTTTACAGGAAGATTACTTGGAAGCAACTCTTTCAACAAAGATAGATCAAAGTTATCTCTTGGAACTAGAGAACGAAAAAAAATTATTTTATATAATGGAAATAACTTAATCAATAAGTAATTAATATTTGAGCGTCATTGTAAGATCTAATAAGATTTAAGAGTTTAGAAAAAAAATGATGCTTTTAAGTTTGCATATATAAAACTGTTTTATTTTCTTTATATTTTAAGTTTTATTACATCAGTGTTTGTTTCTTTTGTTCTTTTGTGGGGGTGGATGTGTGTGTAAACTTTTTAGAGCACAAGGATGCATCTTCATGAAAATTGACTTCATGATTTAAGAAGTTTTATAAGAAGGTGTGGATCCCAGTTAAAAACTTCCAAAAATTTCCAAAAGAATCTAAACAAAAAGGAACGTAGCAATATTTTATTCACAATCACTTACTAAAACACAATTGGTTTTCACTAGACTAAAAGTACTTGGATTGAATAACTTGTCAGTAAAATAGTTGTTTAACGTGTTTTTTTTTTAAAATTTTCTATTAAAAATTATATTGAATCACAGTAAAAAATTATGAGATTTTTATAAAAAGCAAACTTGTTAAAACAGATTTATACAGACATTAAAAAGTTCCTTGTACAGTTTCGGGGAAGACATGTTCCCCATCATCAGCAAGATGATTGAAAAATGTAGAGTTCACTTTTTATAGAAAAATGTTAATGTATTCGAAAATTTATTAGCCCATTGGATGGTAGCGGTCTTGGATCAATTTTTCACATACCAACAATATCTATACATACAAACCCAAGGTAGCAACCTTAGGGGTCTCTCCGCTTCAGGGTGGATTGCTGATTTAATTAAGCAATATGTAGAAAATTTAGGTCAACTTTATCTTGCGAGTAGTTTATATTCTAAACGATACGTGGATAATTGTTTATTTATTACTGAATCCCACGAACCAGAAACAATCAAAAACACATTCAATCAATTATCAAATGATTTAAAGTTCACCATTGAACCTGAAAGTAATAATGAAATAGCTTTCCTTGATATTCTTATCCAAAGAAAAAAATAATCATTTCATCGCTGCAGGTTATCAGAAACCCACATATTGGGAATCAAAACTAAATGAAATACCCAGAAATAATATAATATATCCAGTTTTTACCTTGGACAATATATTAAAATTCAATAATAACCAATTCAATCCTCTGAAGCAAGATAAACATGTTATAATTTATAAAGCACAATGTAAAACAAGTTTTGGTTTTACGTAGGAGAAAGTGAGAAATCCTTAACAAAACGGCTATAAAGCCTTAAAAATGCATGTAAAACTCATAACAACTCATCAATGATAGCTGATCATACATATAAAGAAGAACATCGACCGGATTTCAACAATGTAGTCATCATAAAATTTGAGAAAGATCCAACAACTAGGAAAGTAAAGGAATCCATAATAATCTTTTTATCTAATTCATATAATACGAGATTGTCCAACAACAATATAAAACAATACTGCTCAAATATTTTATTACAGAAAAAAGTGCGACAAAAAGTTCAAAAAGACATGAATACATGTGAAGAAATTAAATCGCATAAAAGAGACGAACTAGGCAGAAAAAGGGGAAAGGAAGAAAGAAAGCAAATCTACCCATCCTATAGAATCTACAATTCCTAGCCAAATCTTAAGACAACATCACCTAAGATAGCAACGCCGAATTAATCAATCAACCCAATCAGAATCAACTGTTCTAAATTTTCGTCACTGATAACGTCATCCAAGACGGCTACCATCCCATTGGCTAATAAATTTTCGAGTTCATTAACTTTTTTCTATAAAATGCGGACTCTTTTAACAATTTTCAATCATCTTGTTGATGATGGGGAACATGTCTTCCCCGAAACTGTATAAGGAACTTTTTAATGTCTGTAAACCTCATTTAACAAGTTTGTTTTTAATACAAATCCTATAATGTTTTAGTGTGATTCAATGTAATTTTCAATAGAAAATAACTTGTCAGTAATGAATTTTTTTTCCGAAAATTGATCTAGTTTGTAGTTAGTGATTAAAATAAGAATAATCATTTACTTTAATAATCTATTTTTTTTCTTGCGGATTGGAGGCGAGGTTCGATTCCCGGCCTCGGCGGAGGGCGGGGATTTTTCCACGTTCCTTTGTCCTCCAAACGGGTCTTAGGGAATACATAACCTTCTATAGAATGGGTATGTGGATTCTTTCCGGGAAGTTGATGGCGGGCGGGCGTCGGGCTTACCCCCGGGCACAAACTTACTCCCATTGATCGAGCTGCGGGAGGATGACCTCCCGCGATCCCACAAGCCCGTCTTGGCCTATCGAAGGGAGCAACTTGAACTTTATCTCAAATTTCTATTTACTAGTTATTTTTAAAGCTTTTATAGAAAAATGCGCATCTTTAATGAACGTTCCTCAAAATGCCATTCTTTTATAGAATCTTTTAAGGAAAACAAAGAATATTAAAAAAATTATAAGCTGGACTATGTCAATTTGGTTAAGTTATTTCTGAGAGTCATTTTCGATCACAGTTAAAAAGGTTTCAAAAAGAATAACAATATCCCAATACAAGGTGGGCACGCGGAATGCTTCACGTAAGTACAACACAATGTATGCACCTCCAATGAGTACCAGCACCTCGTGACACTGAACGCGCTTTATCTATGTGAGATAATTCACAACGGTAGTCAGAAAAACGTGTTGCATTCGGGTGTCTGTCATTAAATTTAGTTGAGTCAAGATTCTCGTTCCATGACATGTTCCATGATTCCCGTTCTCGTTCCATGACGTAGTAAATAGTTGACGCTACTTGGAGTTACTTTAGACTCAAGTACAACCGTATCTCTTAGTGTCTGGGCCGGACATAACAAAGTGCCGTGACAATAGGATGGGGCGTCGCTTCATTATCACAATAAAGTTCGTTAATTCTTCTAGCAGACGATTCCCGGAATTTGGATTCGGAAAAGCGATTAGATCATTGTCACCTCAGTCATTAGATTTCCAACTTTGATGAACGTTTCCCTTTCGGAAACAGGTCTACACAATCAAGCCAAATTATCTTTTGGACCTACAATAACACAACGAGAAGGAATATCATTCTATTTTGAGGGAACTGTGAGATAAGATCTGCCGCAGTCCCGGAACACGATAGCAGGACTTTATAAATACTGATGGTTTTCAGAGAGAGTATCTTCAGCGATAGGTTAACATTGATAGGATAACATTGTTGTTACTGTTTGCAATTGACGCATTCGTTTAATTGTTGCTATTGCAAAATTGACATGGTCCATCTGATAAACCTCTTTAAAATATTCTTAAGATATACCTCCATCAAAACTTACCTATCTTAAATCCAGTACGAAGATCAGGAACCAGTGAAATCACATTTTCCCAGCATTCAACAGAAACTTTGTGAGTACAATCGTTAACAAATGTCAGATGGATATATTTCAAACTATTCTTACAGTTATTTGCTACAGAAGATAGCAATTTCTCTCCAAAATATCTCCACTCCAGGAATAGTTCTGTCAAATTTGAGTAATTCTTCAGAAATCGTTCTACTATCTCCGACACACAACTGAAATCAAACATTCAACAAAACATAATTAAATATTCACTATTTTCCAGGGAATTATAAAATTCAGAAATAAAGGAAATAACGAAAAATAATCTTAGTGATATTTAATTTGAAGAAATGAAACTGTAGAGATAATACCTAATATTACTCAAAGTGAAGAGACCAGTTATATCCAATATTCTCATTGTCGATAGAGATTGTTTATCGATGGAATCTAATAACAAACATCCATTGATAATAGAAGTATGTAGATCTGCACAGAATGATATTAATTGCTTTTGGGTTCTTAAGAATTTTGCTGTTGTGAGAATAGCTTCTTCGTAGATATCACTGCTATATATTTTAATCCAGAAACCACTGATAAAGAATTTCTCTAGCTGTGGAAGCTGATTGGTTTCCAAGAGTCTAAAAATGAAATCAATTAAAAGAGTATATGTCGTTGCTTTTTAATTAAGGATAACAATTGTTTTTTTATTAGAAAATTATAGCAAAACAACAGTAAGATAATTAAGCAGGGAAAATTAAATTCCAAAAAAATGTTGTCGATTTGAGTAGAGGAGAACAATTGAAATTGATTAATTGCTTCACTATATTTTAAGGTTTGAACGTTGCGTTTTACCAAACAAATATCGATCTTAAATTTGTATTTAATATCCACTAATTCTAGGCTTATTATTAAGTACAATTACGCCGACTTCTAACCGAGAATAATTTTGTTAAAAAAAACAAACAAAAAAAAACAAAGATATAATTTTCGTGCATGCATGGCAAGAACACATTAAGAACAGAAAATTTTAATATCATGTTTTTTTTAAAAATGCATGTAATTCTTTCGATGTTCATTATACTTTCCTTCTTCAATAAAATCTTATTTATAGCTACTTTCGAGCGTTGTAGGATGTATGGTTAAACTATCCTAATCACAGACAGACGAATATGGATATTTAGGCTTTGTTCTAAATCGTTTTTGTGTCCCTATAACAAAGTTCGGGGTTTCTAATCCTTATATTAAATCTAAAATATCCAATAGTAGCAAGATACAAAAAAAAAGCGTAGTGACATCGGAAGAACAATTGTGAATTGTTTTAGTAGATTACGCAATGCTAGCAAAAAAAAAACTTTATTTTCCTTTAAAACACTGTTTTATAATTTTTTATTCACTCTTCGTATTTATACACGGTACTCGTATATTGTATCTGAAATAAACATTTAGAAAACACTTCAAAAATAAAAAACTGTTAACTTCTACCCTATTGCATTTAAAAGAACGTAATTTAATCTCTACAGATTAATTTGGTGGAACCTTAAGTAATAATTTATTACTCTATATTGTAAGTTTACTATTTCAGGTCTGAGCGGGAAATTTTGAAACCTCCGTTTCAGTTTCAGTTTCAGCTGATTTGGTGAATATTTTCGGAAAGTAAAACATCTGAAAACTTTACGTCTCGTAATTGTCCCCTTTTTAAAATCCTTCTCAAAGACCCTAAATTTTATTTCTCATTTCTTTGTCATTTTCAAAGTACTTAAGAAAACCTTATTTATCAGGTATCGTCTGAATTTGTAGTTTCGTACTTTTGGAAAAACTTAGAAAAAAAAATCAATGTTAATTCTTATAAGTCTTATAACTTTCAATTGAACTGCATCTGCAAAACTACTAAGAAAAATATAATAATAAGAATAAAAGCAACCTACATTTTGAAAAAGTCCACAAAAAATCTAAAAGCAATCGTGTGTTCTTCAACTTCTCGACTGGGATAAATGCAAATTTCAAGGTCTTTCAACCAATAGCCAAAGTTTGAAGCTACCAAAAGTGAATCTCTGTAGTTGTGAATGGCATCTAACGTAAAGGAAGACAAGTCAAAGCAGAAGTAACGCCACAGAACAGGAGAGTGAACAGCATTATACCACGATTTGCAAGTGGAACAAACATTTTTTCTGTCTTTAATGTTGAGATAAGAACAAATCTCCACCAATATTTCCAAGGGTAGATTATTCCATTGGCAATTTTGAAAAGTATTAGACGTCATCGCTGTAATCCTCAGAAAACCAAGTAAAATAGAATGAATTCATTATAACTGTGTAGAATCCTATTCGAATAAATTCTCCATCATTGAAAATCAGGCAAAAATAATCACTTCCTAATTAAATTTTGTAACCGAAGCTCTACATCCGAATGCATGTTTACTTCTACACAAATTAGATAAACATGCATTCGCTATATCTGTGAATAATCATATTCTAAACCTTCTTGCGTGTTTTCATATTTTTGAAATAAAACAATTTTATTGCACCTTCACCTTTTTTGTTTCTATTGTTTGATGTGTGATATCATTTGCATTGTATTTATTAATGAATAATTGAATGAGGAACGTATAGTTCCCATAGTCAGAATTGTTGTAATTACAGTGCTTTAATAATAATTTCGAAACGACTGAAATTAGCCGTTATTTCAAGACTAACAACAATAACAGCATTTACTTTTTCTATGGAATCACAGCAACAATTGTCTCCCTTTGGTTTCTCTTTGTTTTGCTCTGTTTACTTGAAAAATTCCTTTGCTTCTTTCACATTGTCTTTGGTCTTTAGTCCTAAATGTTCTACGTTGATCGGGCGCCATCTTTATTACTAGTTCAAGTTTAGTGATTTATGCGTTGTTTTTGATTGTGTTTTGTGCTCCAGTAGCTTATTGGAATCCCAACCATCGAACTCATCAACGACCTTAATGAGTAAATAATGGGAACTTTGTGAACTAGTGATCACGAACTTTTGCTTTTAGTGACTTCAATCTACTCCGGATATCCGAGACTTTAATCTCTTTAATAATGAGAAAGTGAAGTGAATTTTATTTTCCTGGACATTACTGACCTTTACTAATTGGAACGGGATTTGTTTTTTCTATTTTATTATGCGTATTTTTCTTCGTCTGTTAGCCATAATAAATCTGTGTTTTTAATTGTAATCCAACGTTTTTGGATCATTCTATGTTTGTGTTGGTTTTTATCAAAAACAAACTGGTAGCAGGGTCACTTTCATTTTTTTTTACATACCTGTGTTCACAAGGAATTCCAATTGGTAATTCGAATAAATTATATTTCTTCCGTGACAGTGATGCCATACTCCATTATAGCTGGAACCGAGATGTCATTGTAGGCTTCTTCCACTGTTGGAATGATGAATAATTCTATACTTTTCCCCAAAAAGCAAGGGGCACAATTTGGAAGTATTTTAATTATAATACAGGTAATTATAATCTGATGGACTGGTTCAATGTTTACGATTATTAATTCCGATATGCTGTTGTTACTATAAGGTTTCATATGATCACAGCCAGCAGGTCCAAAATTCAAAGAATAGCGTTTTGTTGACTGTCAACGTTCCGATGATCGCCACAAGATGATGCTACTTCAGGCTACGAAGACTATAGTGACGCCGCAAGGACTTCCTCTTTTCCCGTTGATTACAAATTGTACAAATTCTCAGTTCACTGTATTCAAGTCCATATGAAAAAGACTTCTTGTTGAAGTGAAACCGTGGTTGCAGTTATATTTTATTATAGTGTGCATTACATACATTAAAAGTAATCAGGTGCACAGCTTGCTTATTACTGATTATTACGACAAGTATATTTCAGTTAAAAAGTCTTTTTTTTTTCTAGCTCTTTTATCTGTCTATCGCAGAACATTCGGCAACACAACATTAAGACATAACCTATTACATTGAACAGTAGCGTATTATCGTGCGGAAAAAAAACAGCAAAATTACAAAAAAACTGATTTGATTCAGCTTTCGCGGGAGATTTTTACCTAAATAACAGCTTGGTACATCAAAAACGTTTCGTTTATGTATTAATGTTAAAAATTGTATTTATTTCATAAAGTCATAAAAACAACAGTTTGAATTAAGATCTTTTTTGTTCCTTTTTGGTGCTACAGCCCACGATTTCAGCCCAAAAAAATCGTCCTGTTCGTCTGCTCTGTCCTGTCATAAAGTATTTTTTACATTTTTATTTATGTTTTTAACATAAATTAAGAGTGTGACGTAATTTTCATATGTGTTATTTTCATTTTTATCATCGAGTAAAGAAAACGTATATCTATATTTTGTGTTGACAATTTTTGTACATTGAAGTTCTCGAAGTACTAAGATATTAATTTATAAATTAACAACAGAAACTTACTTCAAATGACTTTTAATATTTATTCTCCAGTGATATTCAGCTAGGATGTGAAGATACTAACAGTGTGAGATTCATGTAATGTTTTACTTTGTCATGTTCATTCAATTCTATGTTTACCAACAGATTTCGGTTTTAGAGGAATTCCTAATTTTAAATTTATTACAAAACAAATCTATCTAACAGCCTTTAGCAGCCCACTGCTGGACAAAGGCCTCCCGCAGACAGCTCACTGTCTCGGGGGGGATGAAAGTCTAATCTCCCACGCTGACTTTTAACTGCGGGTTGGGAGATACATTTTAACCCTAACTGCCAGGGTAAAGAAACGTGAACGGACAGAAGAAGAAAGAAACATCCACGACCGGGATTCGAACCCGGGAACCGGCACATTGGCCGCAACGGCAGACCTGCCGTCTAGACCGCACGGCCACGCCAGCACGGCACAAAGCAAATATATTTATTTAAATTACGTCTTTTCAAATCATTTAATATTTCTTGACTTACATAACATTATCTATCATTATTTCTATCATTCTTCTGGCATCTGATATTCCTTTTAAAATTATTCAATATTTATTGTAATAGTTTTCTCCTGACTTTGAAATGGAGAGTGAATTAAATGTTAAACACTTCAAACAATTTTCAGATTTATTCAATAAAGTTTCTTAATGTTTATCGTTATTTATATATTTATTTATTTACTGCCTGATTTTGTCAAAAGAAAGAGAAACATCGTAAATACTTATTAAAACAGATTATTTCACTTCCTCTCTTTTTAGCTAATTACGTTAAATGACGTCACATCTCCTTGTTTCTTTGTAGTTTTTATTCTTATACGATATTGTGTGCTGTGCTTGGTGGAAAACAATAATTCAAAATCAAAATTTTATTTCAAAATAAAAATTTTATAATTCATATTTAAAATAGACAGTTAAAATTAATAATAGTTAGAATAGCAAACCATTTTATTTACAAAAGAAGGAAAGAGAATAGATGGATCCTAAAATTCGAAAGAAAATGTGCGCATCTGTTACTTCTTTGAGTTAATACATCTAATTACGATATTGGCCAATAACAATGAAAGAACCAGATATCTCTGCTTAATTTTGACTTTTCACAGGTATGTTATGCAGCTGCTCCGGAGTTGTAGCGGTACAGCACTTCGGGATGAAGCGGCAACGTCTTCTCTGATCCTCGCCCTCATGCACATGCACTGCCGTCATTTTACACTTACATTTTACCTGATATCGTTTCGGAAAAAACGACAAAATTAAAAAACAAGAAAAAAAGAAAACATTTTCCTTTTAATTAACACTAAGTTTATTGAGGAGGGATCCTTTCGAGGATGTTTCGTTTGGAAATCCGAAGGAAAAAACAAATATTTTCAATTTCGAAATGATCAGCAGTATCATACATAACTACAACTAAAGTTATTTAAAAAAAAGAAACAGAAAATAAATGAAAAGAAAACCACAGAAATCGATTATAACAAATGGGTCTTGATAGTAAGTAAGTACCACAAATTCCTTTACAGGTATATCTAAGTAAATAAAAATAAAGTACTTACTTTTACC
>JAFIDM010064739.1:0-13272 GCA_023159025.1 Thereuonema tuberculata
AAAAGAAATTATCAGAAGGTTTTTTTGGTGCAGGCTACTTCCGATTTCGCAGCGGCAGAAAAATGATTGCAATTAGACAAAATCTCGTAAATAAGAGGAGATCCGTGTATTATGGAGTCCCTAAGGGGTCGTCCATTAATCACGTGATGTTTTTTAGCAACTTTTTAACCCCCCCCCTTCCCCCTGGTGATACGTGGTGATGTTTTAGACTACCCCCCGCACCCCCTACCCAAAATAACGTGTATTTTTTGGTACAAATTATCTTAAAAATTTTCAGAATATTATCTTTAAATACAGGTATAATCTAATTTAATTCTGGATTACAGACATTAAAGTTGTAGGTTGTTTCTGACCGGCATAAAAATAATAAAGGAAAGGTGTAATCATTTGAAAAACTGGTACATGAATATATTTAATTTTCGATGAAGAAATCGCGCGTTCAATGAAAAAATAAATGCACGTGATATCTCGCTACACCCCCCTCACCCCTTGTGATAGTTCGTGATTTTTTCCGAACCCCCTCCCCCCACTTTCGAGCCTCACGTGATTAATGGACAATCCCCAAACAAGAATGCTCATAAAATTTGATTTAATTTCTTAGCTGATCATAACAATTGTATAGCTACATGGCTCAAACGTGTTATTAATTATTAATAATTTCTGGAAATAATTTATTTTTTATAATTTTATAAATTTTATAATTATATAAATTTTCTAATTTTATAAATTTTATAATTATATAAATTTTCTAATTTTTATTTTTATTTCTTCGATTACAGACGAACGAACAGATAGAGGACAAGCCTTATTTAAAATTAAAAATTTTTAATCAGAAATATTAGAAAATTATTAATCTAAATTAAGAAGAATCCTATTTCTTTTAATACGTGAAGCCCATCACTAACATTTCACGGTGTCTTTAACTGACAATTATTTTTTGGACCTATCTTCCATAAAAAATAATATCCGAATTTAGTTTCGTGGTAACAGTTTATTCTCAGCGATTAATAAAATAAGATCTATAATCTCTAGAATAACTTAGACGAATCCTTTGGAAATAATGAATTATTTATTAAAGCATGAAAAATATGTTCTCAAAACTTAGTTGTCTCCTCAACTATATCTCAGTGCTAAGTCTGTTGCTTTTATTATCTCTTTAAGCAGTTTTAATTTGAAATCTAATTGAAATCTGTTTTTCTGATGATAAATTTACTTGAATTGTTTACATTTGAATTACTGTTAATAATCTTTGTACTGATTATGTGATAACTACCATGATTACATTAACTAATAAATGATCGATTGCTGGAGCACGGTCAATGTTTAAAGTAATTAACCATAATAGAAATCTAGATGAATATGATCGCAGAGTGAGTAAATGTTTAACCTTGATATTCACAAAAGAAACATTCTGATAGCAAAATTGCTAAACATAATTTATTTAACAAGATACTGGTCTAACACTAGTAATCATTACACATCTCTAAATGGAGAAATTTGTGTCACATCAAATTACTCATTTCATTATCTTGGACTCTGTGATAATAATAACAACAAATTAACTTTATATCCTGTCTAAAGCTCTCTTAAAATGAATCCATTAAGTAATCACTAATCCACTGTGATTACATTAGCTTTTACGTTAAAACATATGACATATTACTATTAACACAATGATTCGAATATATCTTATTCGACTTTACAAATTGTCCCTTTAAAATACTCAAAATGCCGGTTCTTCACTCGTTGATAATCCGTCGTGAAAGATAACCAAAATCTTTCTACCTTGTCATTGAAGTTCTAAGATGATAATAGAAATTTCATCCCTTGACAACATAAGACAAAAGGCGTTCGAACCATCTCCATGTCCGTCGATTCAACTTTCAGTATTCGACCAAGAGAAAAGGCGTTCGGGACGCTTGACGGTATTTCCTGTAACGCTCTCTCCAGTATACAATTATCCGCCCAAATTGTATAACTACAATTTGATGTTGTCATCAGATCGGACTTGTTGCTTTAGCCGGCTTACCGAGATTCCCAGACAGGCCTACACATATCTGCCGAAGCCTACTTCAATTTGTATCCCAAGCCGTTGATGAAAATGAATGGATCGTACATCTATTCTCCCGCTATCGGACAAGTCACATTGCCAAATTCGTGGCAAACATCAGAGGTAAAAAAAACATTATATTCGAGTGCCTCTTACTTCAGCCCAACATCAGATCAGTTTTTATAGCAAAACAAAAAACAAACACTAACTTCAACCAGCGCCAACTAGTGAGTGATCCAAATAAAATCACATAACAACGCTTTTACACATGATATCAGAAACAAAACATTCATATCATATCATTAACGTGCGTGAAATAAAACAAAATGAAAGTACCATATTTTAATTACTTGCACAGATTACCATTTTCTGATATTGCACTAAAAAATCCTCAAACATGTTAAATATATATTCAAAGATGTAATCAATGACATTTGATCTTTACAAACTCATTTCCATCATTTAAAAAATAATTTCAATGACGGATTGAATTTCTTAAATCTTAATATATATTTCGTTTCATAAATAAGGTGTAGGAGTTCAATATTCTGAATAAGTCAGGCAACAAAATAGTTCGAGTTCAAAGCTATTCTAAAAGTTATCCATGGATTGATTTTCATCGTATTTTGTTTGAATTTTTATCAATCAATGCTAAATCAATTTGTCTATTCTGATTAACTATGCAATGAAATGTTAAATTTTCTTCTTTAACATTCTTCTTCATTATTTTCAAATATCCAAATACAACTAAAATTTCAAAATAACGCCTACTTTATTTCCACTCTCATAGCGAGAGTTCTTCATGTGATAATCGAGGACAAGAAATTCTTCTTCTTATATATTCATTTGGATTACAAATAGAACCAAACATTCATAATAAAATAATAATCATAATAACAACAATTTAGGTTTCTAAAAATCAAATTATTATATAATTCTATACTATTAAAAACTATCTTGAATCTAGTGAGTCCCAAAGTAGCTATTATGACTAAAGTGTTGAGATGTTCTGAGGTTTCGTAATATATTGATTGAAATAGAGAATTTTTTCGTTAATTTTATTTCGTAATCCAACCAAAGAATTGAAACTGAATTACTGATAAAGTAATAACAAATGATTAAATGGAGGAAAAGAAATTAAAACAACAGATTGATATTTGCTGGAAAAAAGTGTTAAATTTCTTTATAAATAAATATAATAATTTTTCTTGCAATATTAAATTAGTTAAATTTCATTGCAAAATAATGTAATAATTATTTCTTGTAATAGTAATATTTTCTTTGTTTTTAAATCTTCAGTTCAACTAGCAACTTCATGCATCAGCCTACATTCCCTAATAATAATTCCCTTTGTAGCTTATTTGCCTCTTACTATGAGTCTCAGAAAAAAATGATAAACATAATAAGGCAAAAAACATGGTTTTCTTTTGTACCCGAAACCAAAACGATCCCAAGGATATTTCGTTTTCGGCCACTTCCTTTAGAGAGGAAGTTACCGCAGACCCTAACTCCTATTTTTCTCACCTGTATAAGTCACGAGGGTATAATAAGATATACCTCATGCCTATCCAATTTGTAGTTTGGACTACACAGGTGGTGACAATGAAGGTGGAAACCGCAGCCAATAAACCAAATCGAGTTAAATTCCCGCAAACCCTCTTCATTATAAACTTTCGTTATCCATTACCATTAAAACATCATTGTGTACCGTTTCTTTCATATTATGCAACGTTTTTTATGCTTTAACAAAACATTCTTGTGTAATTATAATGTAGCATATACACTGAATTATCTGCCTTCCAGATCCACGAATCTTATCTATCTGATCAGAATGCGTGGTGCTGCAGAGTGTTTACTAAATCCTTTGATTAGCACTATGCTTTGCTTCCATTCTTGAAGCTTATCAACAAAACAACGTAAAATTATGAGAACAGTTGGAATATTATCAGAACGACGTGGAGACTTGTTCTCACTAAAAGAGACGATGACAAGACTGCATCTTTCCTTAGTGGCGCTCGTGTCGATGCTGCGTGATATGAGCCTTTTTTCTGTTGCGCATGGGCGCGAAGAGACCAGAACGAGTAACAATTTCATAGAAGACGACCACGGAATTAGCGACAAGAAGGAGGATTAAATGCATTACACAAACAAAACTTAAATGTTAGAAGAAAGCGTAAGAATTCTATTTAAAAACAAAAAACCTTCCTATAAACATGGGTCCGAAAATGAATAGTTTTCGAGAAACTTTTTTTGTATCATTATTCAATGTAGGTGTTTGTTTCTTGTTTCGTTTTGTCTGCATAGTATGATGTGAGCAAACGTATTGCAAATACTCATTATATTCTTTTATTGGCATCTATTATGACGAATTCCAAGTCGTTTCCATTATTTGTGTTGACTCTTATAACAATACAATGTTTACTGCGAACTACGTTTTGCGTGAAAACTGTTCCTTTCTGGATCCATTACTGTTTGTTTTTGGTTTACAACACCATTTATTCAATCATTCGTTCTCTATTTTGCTTATTTGGGGTTCATTTTATGAATATTTGTAATAAACATTTTTCCTTTGATACTGTGGCAACTGCACACAACAAGAAACAAATAGATCTACATGGAATAATGATATTAAATCTTTATAATATTATTATTATTATGTTTGTATGTTTCAAACCTTGGGTTTCCCCAGCAAAAACAATATGACGGGTCAAGGACCAAAGCACATACTGCCAAGTGTAAAGACGTGTGCGAGAATGATTAGGGATGTGTGGTTGTGTCCATAAATTTCCTAACTATGCGTGTAGTGTTGAGTACCACAGCCTTCTGCAGTTGTGCATAAGTGTTTTTGTGAAGTCCTAGTGTGCTGATACTGTGGTGCAATGTGTGAGGCACCAGGCCAGTGGCAGACAGAACGATGGGTACAACACGTACTCGATCCTGCCTCCACTGCTTCTGGAGCTCGTGTGCTAGATCAGTGTATTGTCTGCGTGAGTTTTCTGCATGTTCTTGCCGATAGGCACTGCAATATCAATTAGATAGGTCTGTTTGTTGACCTTATCAACAAGTGTGATGTCTGGTCTGTTGTGATGTATAGTTTTGTCTGTGTGAATGGGGCGATCCCAGTACAGCTTATGTGAGGGCGACTCCAGTATGCTTTGTGGTGTGTACTTGTAGTACGGGACCGTGCTCTTAATAAGTGAATGTTTGTGTGCTACTTGTTGATGAACGATCGACGCTACCTGATTGTGTCGGTGGAGGTAGTCTGTTTGAGAGAGAAGGGGACAGCCTGATATTACGTGGTCGATCGTCTCATGCGTAATGTGGCATTTCCTGCATTTGTCGTCATGTGTGTTTGAATCGTGTAGAATGTGTTTCTTGTAGTTGTGTGTGGAGATGACTTGGTCCTGTATTGCGATCATGAACCCTTCGGTCTCCCCAAACAGCTCACCACTCGTCAGCCATCTGTTCGACGCTTCCATGTCGACATGAGGCTGGCTGAGTTCGTGATGATGTCTGCCATGGAGTTCCTTACGAGCCCATGATTCACGCAGCTGCTGAGTGTGGGTGTCAGGGGTGGTGAGTGTTGGAGAAGAGTTTTCGAGGTTCAGGGGTGTGAGGTGTGTGTCAGCCTTGACAATGGCTGAGTGAAGTGAGGAGTCTTCTGCTCTTTGGTGGAAATGTTCCCTAAGTGAATGTACTTGTTTTTCGTGTAGGGTGATGAGGTTGATGAGTCCTCGGCCTCCCTCCTTGACGGGAAGAGTCATCCTTTCCGTAGCGGACTTGGGGTGGTGCATGTTGTGTTTCGTGAATGTAGTGCGTGTTGCGCGTTGTAGTGCTTCGAGTTCGGTGTTTGTCCATGGAATTATGCCGAACGAATATGTTAGTGTGGGAACGGCGAAAGTGTTGATAGCTTTAATTTTATTTCTGGCGTTGAGTTGTGTTTTGAGGATTTTGTGAACTCGAGCAAGGTATGTGTTCTTCAGTGCATTTTTGATGTTTGCATTGTCAATGACGCGCGCTTGCTGGAAGCCCAGGTACTTGTAGGTCTCTCCCTGTTCCATGGATTGGATGGCCAAACCATGGTCCAGTTCAAAACCCTCCAAATTCGAAGTCTTCCCACGTATTATATGTAACTTGCGGCATTTGTCAATTCCAAATTCCATCCCAATGTATTTGGTGAACTGTGTGGTGGCTTGTAGTAAATTAGTAAGTTGTGCATTGTTTGTGGCATAGAGTTTAATGTCATCCATGTAGAGTAAGTGTGTGATTTTAAATGGGGTCACAGTGCCTGTGGTAAGCCTATAACCGGGTTTTGTGTTATCTAGTATATGGCTCAGTGGATTCAAGGCGAGGCAGAACCAAAGAGGACTCAAGGAGTCTCCCTGGAAAATACCTCTCCTTATGGGAATGGGATCTGTAGTGATGGAGGTGTTAGAGGTGCGTAGGTGTAATATTGTGTTCCAACTCTTCATCGTGGCAGCTAAGAATGCTGTGATCTTGAGGTGTATTTTGTAGATATGAAGAGTGTATAGGAGCCAGGAATGAGGGACAGAATCAAATGCCTTCTTGTAATCGATGTATGCAATATATAAGCTCCTATTCTTCGCGCGTGCCTGGCGCAGGATTACAGAGTCAATAAGGAGCTGCTCCTTACAACCCTGGGAATTCCTGCGACAGCCCTTCTGCTGTTCGGAAAGAATGTTATATGTCTCGATGTGTGTGTAGATCTTGTCTGCGAGGCAGGAGGTGAGGAGTTTGTAAAGTGTGGGGAGGCAAGTGATTGGGCGGCAGTTTGCAGGTTGCGCTGTTTCAGTGTTCTTGCTCTGTAGGTATGTGACACCCTGTGTGAGGAAACGAGGCATATGTTGTGGGAGTTGGATTATGTCAGTGAGTGTAAGCGTTTCCATGAAGGGACGTGAACCTCTTGATCCAGAAGTTCTGGAATCCGTCTGCACCAGGAGCCTTCCAGTTGTGTGCATGTTTTAGTGCTGTCTGTATGTTTGCGAGAGTAATCTCATGGAAGGACATGCAGGGTAAGTGTTCAGTGAGTTGCTGTTCCTCTGTGATCCATGGTGCTTTATCATTGTGGGGGATAGGGTTTGACCACAGAGACGACCAGTATTCATGTAAAGCCTCGCTGTTGGGAGTGTTTGTATTAGTTGTAGTAGAGGAAGATGTAAGGTATCTGTAGAATTTTTTCTCATTGTATTGGAAAGTGTTGTTCTGTTGTTTGCGCAGAGTGCACTGTTTGTATCTTTGTAATCTTTTTGCAAGTGCACTGAGTTTTTGTTATAGTGTGTCGAGATGTTCCTGAACCTGGTTATGATGATTTGAATGTGAAGGGCGAGTATTTATGTGCTTGAATATCTTTCTAACCTGGGACATAAGTTTCTTTGTTTTGTTTCCTGCACAGTATTGTGTGAGCCTGGCTATGTCTCCTCTAAGGTCGCTGATGCGGCCCTCAAGGCGACGTCTCCAAGGGGGGATGTATTCTTGTGTCCGTGCAGTGGGAGGTATGTTGTGTTGTTTGATTCCAAGTGCCCGAATGGTTCCCTGTGCGTCACACTAGAGTGTTGTATGTATATCTTCTAATGTTTGGATGTTGTCAAGGTGTTGTGGGATAGTGTGTGTGTTGAGATGGTATATGACTATATGGCGAGTTGTTTTGATGTTTGTACTTTGGGGAGTCGCGGCCTGAGTGTGGGGTCTGTGCCTGTGTATTGTGAGATTGCAGTGTAGAAATGATCATGAGCTGCACGTAATATTTCATTAGTTGTATTGTTGGGGCCTGTGTACTGAGGGGTAGAGATTGTTTCTGTGTTTTCCATAATGGTGTCTTCTGGTGGGGTGTGGTTTGGTGTCCTGTGGTTGGATTCAGCGACTTCTTCTTTAATTTGTGCAAGTATGCATGGGAGAATAAGATTGTTTACTACAATAGAACGTCGCTGATCCGCTACCCGCTGTTCGCTAAGCCCTAACGATGGATAGCGTATGGTGAAAGCTTGGTGTAGTGCCTGTCTGTATCCTGTTAGTTGAGTACCTAACTTTGTAACAGTGAAGAAGTCGCGCATAAGATCCTGGTTCATCTGCGATGACCGTTTGATGCGCTGGCGTGGTTTCCCAGTCATGGTGGTCGCCTGCTCTGACACAGACAAAACACTTCCGACTGTTCGGGCGGGATGGTGTTGCCCAGGCATTGTGGTAGCCATACTACAGGATGGGGTGCCACTTTCTCCACCACCACCTGCGGGAGACTGTAGTACATTTTTCGAACGGAGGCCTCTGCCTAACACCTGAACGCGGGTGACTTTATCCTGCGCCACACCCGATGCAGCATGATCTATATTAGAACGAGTTCTCATCATGGATGGTTGGACCCTTTAGCCTACCCTAAAGCTAGTGTAGTTCCCGCCCCCACCGCGAGGAGGTAGGGTCCATGGGGGCGGGAACTATTATTATTAATATTATTATTATTATTATTATTATTATTATTATTATAAATCTTCTCTTTCTCATTTCTTAGCATCTGATATTTTCCGTATTTTGTTTTGAATTTTTTGTATCTGGTTTTAGCTTAATGTAAGGAGTTAAAATTACTTCTGAATCGATAATTATTTTCATCTTCTGAAGTAAAAATGTAACTTTTTTATGTAATAACAAAATATACAAATAGTTTTTGAACGTTTTGAAATTTTTCAGAAATTTCTGAAATTTCTGAAAATGGAGTTTATTGTATTTAATCTAAAGTAAAAATGGAATTTGAAGGTCACTGTATTTCTGAACTGTCATCATATATCTATTGTAATGCTTCTGAAGTGATAGACGGTATTCGTGTGCATCTTGCTGATGAAAATTTTTTAATTCTTACATATTGAAAGAAAATATTTGCAGAAATTAATGAAAGATCGAGGTATCACTCGTCTTAATCTGTTTTTGTTTTGGGATGACGTCACGCAAAATAACTTCTGTTCCGTCTGTTTTATCACCGGAAACGTAATGATGTTGAAACTAGTGGAGAATCAGGAAATTCAATTATTTGATCATCAAATATTTTAATTTCTTTTAAATTGTGAGAATAAATATTTTTTTAGAAAATAACTATTACACTAATAGGAAATATTTTACATACAAATCATTATTTTCCAAATTTTTTATCATTTCTGTTTTTTGTCAAGTTGTTTTGAGTTAAAAATATCGAGTACTTCCTCGAAAAAAAAAATCCCAAAAGAACTGACTGTTATGGAATTTTCATTTCATTTATTGTTGAATATTTCAAAATCAGAAAATATAAATACCACATGCTTCATATGTTCATATATAAATTTTCAGAATTTTAGGTGCATTGGAAAAATAAACATATAAAAGAAATATAATACTCCCTCTGTTCCGAAATACTGTTCCGATTTCACGTTGTTTTTTGTTCCAAAATACTATTTCGATTTGATGTTATTACTGTTTTTGACTAGAAAAAATCAAATATCTTTAATAAAATGACTTTTTTAGAAACTAATAATTTAAGAGAAAACTTGTATATGTACATATACATACACTACGTATGTATATACACAAGTACACATGCATATATATGAAAAAATAGTCTATTAAATCAAAAATACAGATTATATATTGTTGTAAAAATTCAAGGGGCTTTTCCAGTACACTTTGTGCAACAAAAAGAGAAATTGGCAAACATTCCTTGTTTGATTAGTCGATTCTTTCCAATAGGAGGTTGTTTGTAGCAATTTTCCCCGTTGACTTTCAATATTGCTGACATACAATCTTGAAGCGATAAAAAGACTTTATTCAGTATACCAACATATCTACAAACATTAAAGCCATCTAATACTGGTATCTAATACTGGTTTAGAATTTTCAAAATGCTATTACTATTTTACTGTCGTTCACTAAAAACGAGAAAATTGTATTAAATTTTCAAGGTTATAATTCATTTTTAACAAATCGGAACAGTATTTTAGAACAAAATTTTTCATTAAAAAAACAACTTTTTTTTTTTTTGATAATTTTATGATGTAGTAGACTATATTATCGACGTAAAATGGTTATTGAATTGTAGAAAAACGTCTAAATGTTTTAGAAAAAATGTTTCTAATTAATAACGTAATTTATTTTCAATAATTCTTTACTTTGAATGCAAATAGGAACAGTATTTCGGAACAGATGGAGTAAAAGGTTTGCTTGAGTCAGGAGATTTAGACATCGGTGGTTCTTCAGATAATTCCTCTTCCGTGACAATGAGCTTTTCTTGCAAACACCTTTTCCTGGAAATATTCCCTTTTGCCCAAATTGGAAATTTAATCAGACTCTTTAAATACCGGTTATCTAAAACCTTTCGCATATTAAAACAAGATAAGATCTATTGATATATCAGTTTCGAATGTAAAAAGAGAAATTTTTAATGCGAACTAAAAATTTAACTTGTGTGAAAAGTTTCATTGAAATGTAAAAAAAATAAAAAAAAATAACAGAAATAAGAAAAAAAACGATGAAAAAAAAAATCTATCGATTTCTCTGGCATCTGCGCAGCTTCTTCCATGATAAGCACTGAGCCTTAAAAGTTGTATCCGTGAATTAAAAGTAGTCCGTGAAGTTTATAGTGTTCATCATCTTTTATTATGTGCGTCATTATTTTCTACTTTTTTACAGAGATTTCAAATTCAATTTTAATAAATTTTGCTTTATTTTGATTATTTTTTATTGTATCTCTTAAAAAATTTGTATGAAATCATTTTAACTCTTTTTTATTTAGCTGTAGCTTTACTGCCTAAAAAAGTACCAATTGTAACAATCTTTAAGAAGACTGTTCTTTGAATACTTAGAATTTGAAAATGCAGCACTGTCAGATAGTCCATCTTACCTACCACTACATAAAATACGATTCCTTACCTCCTTAAGAAGTCGACTCGGCCGAACCACGTGTTCAGACGTTCGTCGATATTCCAAATTTTGTGGATGCTGGAAATTTAAGAGAAAACAATTGATTTCTCCAAATCTTATCAGTGTATGTCTACATTTCTAAAGCATTATGACAGTGAGCGACTCCGATAGTATATGTTGGAAAGAAAAGATGAACTGAATATGCAGTGGTGCTGGTAACGCCTTCAAACGCACTCAAGCCCAAAGGGTTAATGGCAATCAGTTCAAAAAAGTTTAGATAACTGATATTCGCGAAGACATTTTTCAGGCTCTCACATTTCTTATTTTTTTCGTGCATTTACAATTGAAGAAGTTTTCGGAATACAACAATTGTATCAGCTGTTTTCTACAGATATTGAGAAGTGAATGAAGAGTTTTACTTTCTAGAAACACACTAATATTAAGTTTTTATTAAAGATATTAAGCAAATATTTAAATTTATCTAGAGATTAAATTCTGTATTATAACTCTGAGATTATTATGTAAGAGATTACTGTTAAACTGTTACACAAAAGACCAGCAAGTCCTAGAGTGAGCGAAAGGTCTAGGCTTCAGTATCCTCGATTAAAGGGACTAGTTGAGATCGGATGTTTTACTCGTCGCCCGTTCACCTTTATCCCCCGAGTAAGAATCCCAGTACCCATTTGGCAGAGGGCCTGGTAAACCCTAGGGTCCATCTGGAAGAGAAATAAACATGGAAAATCTTACCACTGACGGTAAGAAACTACTATAAATCCGTAACATTATATAAGTTAATCCAGTCAAGATAAACAACTTTTCCATTAAAAAACTACATTATTTTCTCTCCATCGTGTTGCACACAATATTTCAACCTGTAAGTTAGCGATCTTCTTCAGGTGATCGAATTTACCAGTCGAAATACTGTGTGCATTAAACGTGGAGAGAAAATTATTAGGCTTTCTGAGTATATTTCTTTAATGAGTTATAATATCTTTCCAGTGATAGCAAAATATTATTCTTAAAACATTTGGGAAAAAGAAACAATTTTATTATTTATATATTTACTTAAGAAGAAAGCATTGCAGACAAAAGAAAAATCCCATTCCTTAGATACAAAACCTCAATCACAAAAATAAATAACAAACTAAAAATAAACAAAAAAAAATAACAACTAATTTCATGAAATTCACTTACTATTCAATTGAATGTTAATACAGGTAAAATAAGACACGTAATTGACTAATAGTAGTTTGAAAGTCTACACATAATCATGGAGTTGAGTGAATGAAATATTAAGTATTAAGATGACCAGGATTTGTATAGTTTTTGTTTTTTTTTAGTAATACTACTGTACGTTAAACAATATGAATTATTGAAAGTACTCTTAACGTTGTGTCTGTAACTTCTTGTTTATTTCCGTTTCTCCATTGTTTTATCATCTTAACATTATATTGAATCTCTCTATTCTCAGAAGCCTCTTATGGTTCAAGATATGGAATGGAACGATTCGAAGGAATAAGATTGATACCTGATAAGACAAATACAACCAACTGACGTGACCAAGATGAGAAGGATTGGATACAATGCTCGCATTTAATGCAATTACTTGCTGCTTAATGCAAATAATGCTCAACTTCCTCAAGTTTTGAAACTTTTGTTAAATATCTCAACCTTTGCTTCTTAAAGAATGAATTCTATTTTGAAAATATTGTTTTATCTGCTCATAATAAGACAATAACTTTGTAATGAAAACAGAAAATTTACAGTTAATACAACATTTTCGTTTTCATTGTTTTCATTTCTACATTCTATTCACTGAAAATCTAACTGAATTGGAATCTTTTCTTTGGTGTGAATAAATACAATTTGCTTTTGTATTTTAATTCTACTAATGTTACTATCTGCTTTTTTGGAGTTAATCAGATACTGGCTGTTAAGGTAAAATAAGCGGTGCAAAAAAAAAAATCTATCTTCCTAATTAATTTAAAATTCAATTCATTATTTTAAAGGAATCATTCATGGAATTAAGCACGAAGTAGTTGTACCCTAGTCCCATTGATCGTAACTGATTTTCTACTGGAAAAATCTCTTCATGTTAATTTCTTTTCATGACTGCAAGGAAGTAAAGATTTTCTAAAGAAGCCAAGAGCATCAAGTTGGTCCGATTTTTTTTAAAATTCTATTTCATTTAATATAAATAGAAAGGAAAACAAAAGAACTAACAAATATTTTAAATTTTTTCTTAAAGTTTCTTTTGAATTTTATTTTGAAAAATATGATTTTATATCTAGATATGCCCATCTATGAAAAAATTAAACATATTACAT
>JAFIDM010064740.1:0-13271 GCA_023159025.1 Thereuonema tuberculata
TTTTAAAGGGCTGTTTATCAGTTTATCTCTCGTGTTTACATATTTTCTCGACTTGGGTCTGTCCCGTTTTCCAAAGCTAAAAATGAAGTAAATGATCTGATAATGAAAAAAAAAAACCCAACAAATATGATACTAAATTACGGTATTTAGGTACTATCGGGATCCATTGTTTAAAATCGATTTCTATTATGCATTTTAAATCATTAATCTTTCAGATGTGTACTTATCTTACCCGATATCGTTTTGAAAAAATAAAAATTAAAAATTTCGTTTTAATCAATACCAGGTTAGGTTAATTGACGAGGGATACTTTCTTTCATGTTTAGTTTGGAACTACGATGGAAAAAAAATTACTTTCCATTCCGAAATAACCACCGGTATCTTAAATAACGACCCCAACATGTCATTTTATTTTTAAGGAAAAAAAAAATGAAAAGAATAGTCAAGAAATCGATAAGCTCAGTTTAATGCATAAGAGAAACGCCACCAATAAAACTCTATAGATTCTGTTGTTTACTAACGTAGAGCATTAGTCCTCGCTGTTCCAAGAAGAAAGGTAGCGACTGAATAAGGTAATGCCATTAATATTCTTATTTTTTTTTAAATCTACTAAAAACTAATAACTTAAATAAACAATTAATTGCTTTATAAAAAAGAAACATTTAAAATATATTTTATTTTCACATGCAGGAGACAACTAACACATTTCATCAAACATGTTGTTAATTCAGAAGATTTTATTTACCAATCTGATGATGTTAATGCGTTCCATTCCAATATTCATTTTTCAATTAAAAAAAGTAATTAGGACATTCTTGGAAAATCAAGAATATCTCTTTACAAATTCCTCTAGACCGATATATAATACATTGTTTCAGTCTGTATCTCATCTCTATTCCTTAGCTTTAAGTCTGCATATTACAGCCATTACTTAAGTCTGTTTCTTGCATTTGCTATTTATCTTTAAGTCTGATATCTATTACTAAAATTAAGCGTCGAATCGCATTGGGCCACAGAGCAATGTTGAGCATGAACACAGTGTGGAAAAGTAAGGACATCGGTCTTTCGACTAAACGCAGACTAGTCAATGCCATAGTGTTTCCTATTGCATTGTATGGATGCGAAAGTTGGACAATGAAGAAAGCTGATTGGAGAAGAATAGATGGGTTCGAACTGTGGTGTTGGAGACGACTCTTACGAATTCCATGGATAGAAAAGGTTACAAACAGGGAGGTTTCGAAATGCATGAAACCTGAAATTTCACTTGGCGGGAAGATTACAAGAATGCAGCTCAAATATTTTGGACATGTGTCACGATCTGATTCACTTGAGAATGCAATAATGTTGGGAATGATGAGTGGGAAAAGAAGGCGTGGCCGACCGAGGATCACCTGGATAGACACTATTAAAACAATCACAAGCCTAAGTTTGAGAGCAGTTAAGAAGGAAGGCACAAGATCGGAAAGAGTGGCGAGAGATAACCCATAGAATCGCCAAGAGTCGGATGCGGCTAAATGGTTAAAAACAACAAAAGTTATGTCGCTATGAAATTTATTAATAGAAGATCTATAATAAAGAGCTAGAACGAAACCTCCAAAATATCTATGTTGTTTTAAACACAACAATCGTATTATATCAACAGCAACATTAAATAAAGGAAATAATAATATAGCTACTACATCATTAAGATAGATTAAAATTAAGGCTTTTTTTTCTGATGAAATAGTAGCGGTATCACTTGAACCCCTTTATCACTGGATGATATATGCTCTGAGGATGCACACTAGAAGGGTTTCATAAAATATGTGATTGAAAGAGAGTACCTTGAACGAGCTTATCTTTCGGTTTTTTTTTTCAAAGTAAACCTGAATGTTAGACATCAAAGAGATTTGTTCAGAACCCTTATCAGGTGAAAAAGCGATACATTTGTCTCACGAAAAGACAATTTAGTCGTTATATTAAGTCACTCCGAAGGATCAACATCTTCAAAACAGATTGTTTGATGCATGGATTGGGGCAGTTAGGTCTCCAAACTTATTCGTATCGATCATTATGCGAATGCTTTTAAGTTGATTGATTTCTGAGCTCAAGTCTACTCCTCGAGACTTGGTTGAGATTAGAATAGTTTTAAAAAAGAATGGTATCTAAGAACTCAGAGTTATTACTTTCCGAAAATCCAGACACTCAAGTGATCATCAACATCAGCGGTCGGCAACCCGCGGCCCGCGGGCCGCATGCGGCCCATGAAGCGTTTTGGTGCGGCCCGCGGGGCGTGTTGGAAGATTTAATTTTTTTTTTTTTTTGATTGTTAAATTAAGATTTTTCGTTTTTTTTTTTGGTTGTTATATTAAGATTTTCCTTTTTGGCCCAAGTGCGGCCCGCAGTAATCCCCACATAACATATTTGGCCCTTTTACAACAAAAGGTTGCCGACCACTGATCAACATCATGAAACATTCACGTGGTGTCTCTAACGTTATCAGAAGTGACCATATCTCACATTTGTGGTACTTTCTCCATAATTTCGATGCCACATTGTTATCTGGTTCTGTAAGTGGTCGTTGTTGAAGCAAATCAATTTTTGAGACAAATTGTTCACGGAAAGAAAGAAATGTAAAACATACTAAATGTTTTCCTAAACATCAATATACATTTTTAATGAATTTTTTTTATCACGATTTCCTTAGTTAATAAAACTGCTACATGAGCCGTTTATTTTGAAAGTGACCCAAGTCTATTTATGTTTAAATAAGATATTTAAGAGTTTGCGTTTCAATAAAATTAAAAATATACGTGTAGGATACCAATGTTCCACACTGCTTCAGCGCATTTAAAAAAGTTAAATTTACAATTCCTATTAAAATAATAGCAATTATTATGTGAATAATAGGTGTTTTTTTTTTACCGCAAATGGAGTTAGGCCACTTTCAGAATTAACAAATTACTTTGTATAAAATTTGGAAGCGTCCAAGTCCATTCGACGCGAGCTTCAAATTGAAAAAACCAAATTCAGTTTATTTTGTATTTATTTATAACAATTCACAAACACAATTTATGCAATGAAGGTAATCTTTTATCTACATAAATTATATAACAATTTACTGCTCATCTACATTTTGTGTATGCGGAAGGAATTTGAAGAAGTCATGGTGCTCCGGTGGTATACATCGTAGTAAGTACATCATGTCCCTGTATTTCGCTGTTGTAATTTATTTTATATTTTTATAAAGTAGTGTAAAGTAATAATTTTACTATTCAACATGCTTTTTTTTTATTATTTCTTGCAAATTTAAACATTACAGTCCTACTAGGTAAACTCACGTACCTGTGATGTAGGTGCTGAGATTAGTTAAAGTATGATTGATAACAAAGAATACATTAAGTAAAAATATTACAAAAAAAAAATCTTTTGTAAAGATATTACAAAAAAAAAAATAAGAGCAGTACATAATTAGAGTGAAGTAAAAATATTATATGAAAAATAAGAACAGTATATAATTAAAGTGAGTTAAAATCTTATATAAAAATAACAAGAGCAACATGAACAAGATATAAAATACAACAAGAAATAAAGATATAGTTTCTTTAGCTTTTCCATTTATATGTTCCAAATTATTTTTTCGTTGATTATTTTTTCTATTAGAAGCTTTTTTAATTTTCCGATATTTTTTACATTATATATCTCAGGATCTAACTGGCTGAACAGTTTCGTTAAAATCCTGTTATTGTTTCTAAGGCCGTAATTATGTTTTGGATTTTCATACTTTAATATATTCTGTAGGTTGCTATGAGTATTTGTTATATTAGGAACTGTCTTTATTTTATTATTTACAATATAAAAGTTATTTATTAATAGTGTATAAGTAATTTTTTGTTTTGTTAATAAAATGTTGTGTTTGATTCTTAATTGACGTTTCTGATGTTCGTTTAGAGTATTATATTTTGAAAAGATTAAATTAAATATTTTCTTTAAAAGCCTTTCAATGTTTTTCATTTCTGTTGCGTTGAAAATCCGCACTTTCGGATATTATGAATAATGGATTAAACTTAGGCCACTTTCAAAGTAATGTTTTTAAGTATTGAAGTTACTGCAGTGACTTATGTGTCCAAAATTATCTTTTAATCTGAATATAGTCAATCAGAAAAGGTGGTCTATGACTGCTAACGTGGAATTTGCATACATTACTACAGTTAACAAACAAAAAAATTGAAAAATGGACTTAGGTCACTTTCAAAATAAACGACTTACATATTGAAACCACTGTTACAAAATTATCAATGTTATTTTAAGTTATGAAACTTTAGATATCTACCCCTTTTTACTGAGTAGCAAGACATGTACGCCAAAATATTGTGATATTTATGACATTAATAATAAGAAATGATACATTCTACGAAATACTAAGACATTTTGAAGGAACAAGTCAAATTTTTTAAAAGAACAAAAAAATAAAGAATATAAAGAAAAACTGAAATGAAACTATTAAAGAGCTGCTAAACGTAACAAGATAACTATTGATGGTTAATCTTTCTACTTTTGATGCAATGTTCAGTTTAAAAAACTTATGTGTGTTAACATTGCCTTTTTTATTTTAATTACTAAAAAAACTAAATTTTAGTAATTTTGCTGCTATAATTTGTACGATTTCTACATAGGAGGTTGATTGTGTTGCAGCAAAACCAGGAGGCAGTAAGAGAATTAAACAAAAAAGAATGTAAATCTATTATTTCTATTAGGTATAAGTTACCCCAAACGAAGCATTGTTTGTTTTCTGAATTTTTAGTTAGTTAAATCAAGCATAATCTTCTATAAAATAAAGGCACGTACTTGAACAGTGAAAACCTAATGTATAAAATTTCTTTACATGTAATAGGTGCAATAAAATACAAATATATTTATCAAAATAGATAGGGAATTCGTTGAGTATTTTAAATTTCCGGTATTATTACTTTAGTTAATTCTCCTGCATGTCTTAGGCTACTTCTATATTTTCTGTTTAGTAAAACTGAAATGAAATTGGATTTCCTGCATTTTGGAATGGTTTGGTATTCCTTAAGCCATAAAATCATTTTTTAATCTTTGATTTTTATATCGCTCCTTTCGTTCCTTTAATTCTTTCGGTGTACATCGGAAATTGCTGCAAAAATCTATATATCAGTAGGTTTTTTTCTCGTTATAAATTACATTAACTTTTCCTTCTTTGATATGCAGAAATCTTTAAATAAAGAAACAATAATTCAGAAATTATTTAAGATTAAATTATTAAATATACATTATCTTCTTCTTAATGATCATAGATTCAGTGATTTATATAGTTTTAACATTTTGAAAATAGATAAATACATAAATAAACTCCTGACAACTTGACAACGTGGACATATACTAATATTTCGTTTTATTTTCATAAAACTTTTTCAAGGTTTTTATAAAATAAAATTAAAAATTTAACATGAAAAAGAGAATTCCTCTCTTTTTAAAATGATAGAAGATGTAATAATTTAAAAAACAATAATGAAAAAGCATGAGTAAACAAAAGAAAATGGTAATAATGAAAAAACATGGATAAACAAAAGAAAAAGGACAAAAATAGTGACATATATAATATTAGAAGAAACAGTTATTTCATTTATTTATTTCAACAGATAAAATTTTTTTGATACAAGTTAAGAACCTGAACATCAAATCATTTTTTAAAAAATATGTTCATTTCATGATAAAAGGCACTATGATTATTGATACTGAAAAAACTCATGTGACGTGAAGAAAATAATAAACTCATAATTCATTTCCCTCAGTTAATAAAACAAAGAAATGAATTAAAAAAAATATATATTTTTTTTATTTATTTTCATTAAATTCTTTTCGTCCTGATAGGATTGAACTAAAACAATCCCATCAACAGGCTCGAATACATTAGTTAAACAAAAATAGAATAACAATCAAAAATCAGAATATAAAACAAAGTAAATGATACATCACTGATTTGATGCAAACAAAGAGTTACAGACAAAATAAAATATAAATTATCATTATTCTTAAAAAACAGTTTTTTGTTGTTTTATTTCTCCTATTTAACCATAGGATTAATATTAGTTATTAACCAAATCTTAAGAAATCTTTTTAATGAAGATATTTTATTAATTTTATTTATGTTTTTTATTCCTATTTTATTAATTGCTCTTCCTATTTAACTATTTTATTAATGATATCCTGTAAAATTTTTTTCATGTTACATTCTCCATAACTATTATTTATTTGCGGATAATCAAGTTTAAAATTTAAGTCATTCCTAAAATTATACAATTTACCATCTTGATTATACAGATAGATATATTTATAATAATTAATCATTATTAATAATTAATTTATCAATAATATAATTGAGAATAATAATGAGGAATGAAATTTTTATGAAAGAAAGAAATAACGTGTTCAACTACTAAATTAGTACAAATTTATTGATATTTCTTTAGTAAATTCTGTCCACCTTTCAACGCGGATCTCTGTAAACAATTACGATAGAATTGATCATAAAATTCATTGAATATTAAGTTTTTCTAACTGACTATAATCGATATGATGATGTTTAAATATTTATAATGCCACAACATCGATATCTTGCAATGGAATCTCTTTGCCTAATGGTTTTTATAAATTGGAAATAGAGCTTACTAATATCTGATATAAATATTTTATAAAATTATCAGTTTTTATATATGGTTCTGAAATGTGAAATATCGCCGCTGAAATAAATATATAACTTACATTTAGGTCATTAACGTTTCGGACACTTGGTAAAAAATATATGAGAGTAATAATGAGCATTGATAGTTTATTTCGAAAAAAAACAAAACTATAAAAACACTTAATAATGTATTTGCTAATAATTCAAGAAGAAAATAAAGACGATGAAAAGTGTCTTCTCATTACTACTGAATCATACTATTAATAAGCAAAAAACGGTTGTTTGTAACCAGAGTAGGAGAAATAACCAATCGCAATACAGCGTTGGAACACGTCAATCGTGACGCCATGCCTATTTGTAGACATGGTGGCTCTACTATTCGCTCCACTCCAGCTCGACGAGCGCGATTACACAATTATTATCAGCATATTGAGATTTTCTTTCACACTTATATGAAGTTTACACTGAAATGCATGAAGTTCATGCATCATAATTTATCAGAGTTTGTAAAACCTCGGTTTTTACGTAATTTCACAGCATTGGCTGTATTCCCATGGAATTCTGGGATAGTCGCTCGCTCGCTACTGAACGAAGTGAAGACATAATAAGGGACCACGTGCCGTCATTGTTGCCCTGGGAGGATGGATTGTTATTGGCTGTTGGACATTCGTTATTGTTACATGTGTTAGTATATTGTTAAAATTAAAAATACACTTTAAAATATTCTCTCTCCGACCCTCTGGTTTCAGCGTTCATTGTTGTATATTTAATCTATTGAGCCATTATGTTTCATAATGAGAATGCGTAGCTCTGGCTACTGCGAAACTGGTAAATCATTTTTGTATTTTGTTTTATTTAACAAAAGTTTGCTTAGTCATTCAAATTATATTTGGGCTGTTACGGAAGTCATGGCTTTTCCACAATGAGCTTAGAACATCGTTCTCAATCTTCTGTTTTTGAAACATTTCACGGTATTTCAAAAATGTGGAATTTTTTTTAACTACCGAGAATATTTCACGGGTTCCACCTAGTAAAAATTAAATAAGAAGTGTTTATTCAACAACTACTGAACGTAACCAAGCAACTATTGACTGTTAATCTTTCAA
Organism: Thereuonema tuberculata; assembly: GCA_023159025.1. Taxonomy (NCBI): domain Eukaryota; kingdom Metazoa; phylum Arthropoda; class Chilopoda; order Scutigeromorpha; family Scutigeridae; genus Thereuonema; species Thereuonema tuberculata. The sequence goes on from JAFIDM010064740.1 coordinate 7,792, forward strand.
CCAATGACACACCATTCCATTTAGAAATTACTGTGTCTGATACGTTTCTGCATTCTACATCTTAATTATTAAATCATTAAGTTGCTTCTTTCGCTGTTACGATTCGATACATTTGCGTGATCGCTACAAACAAACAAAATTGACTGCAATGCAGTAAGACAAAAACTGAATTAGATAATTAAAATGACAAATTAGCATCTAAAGCAAGACTACTATCTGAAAGTACAGAAATACCCTTTGTTTTGTAAATCATTTCTTTTAAAAATGTAGTAATTAAACAAAAAAAATTATATTTGTTTAAATGAAGGCCAGCATGTAAAGAGAATAAAAATAACTGATGTGGGTCCTTTAAAATACACGCATTTCCAAAAGCTAAGGATCGGCGACATTTTTAGGTTTACAGTCACAGAATCTGTGAAAACAGCTGGAGGCGATTTACATAACTGTAGATGTTCAGTAGAAAAAAGGTCCATAAGCAGATTTCCGAATCGCAGGTACAGAGGTAACGTCGTAGCTCGAAAGGAGATAAAAAGGAAATTGCCACAGCTAGGGATTAATTGTCTTTGTCTGAGATTCGCACAGCCGCTGAACCTAGAAACTTAAAATTTTCGGGATGGGTTCCCCTTATAACGTAAGCGCTCACCAAGAAAAGAGTTTTAAAAATAAAATCCCGAAAGGGATGTAAAGCGTGGGGGAGGGGGAGGTTAGGTTTCTTGAAGGTTATACGTAGTTCAAAAACTGTTTGAGCTAGAAACACGAAATTTGATATTATTGTATTTGGTGGAAATCAACAACGAATTTTCGATGTTGGTGTCCTTGGGTGTGTAATGAGAGACATTTTTCTTGAAAGGTATGCATAGCTCGAAAACCGCTTGAGTTATAAACATGAAATTATGAGTATTCTTATGAGTATTCTTTATCAAAATCAAAAAGAGCGTATTTGACGAATTTTGTTATTGGCATCCTAAATCAAATAATTTTGAAAAGAAATTCTAGCCCCGACATCTCCATTCATTTCTCTGAAGATGGACGCGTCCAAAAGCTCGGATTACTACATCGCCCTCACCTGGTTAATCTTCCGAGAAGAATTTTTTATTCGTCGACGCCGGGAAAGCTTCAGATCTTATTTTCAAAAATAATTATTTGTATGAATTCTGAAGCTTCATGAAGGATAGAATGGAAGCTTTCCTAAAATTTGTTATAACATATATTTAATAAAACAATATAGTTTTAATGGAATTGTTAGACATTTTAATACTATGATAATAAGAACCAAAACTTTATTTTTTGATATGCATATATTGAATTATTAAACTTTTGTAGAATTGAAGTTTGGAATAAGTTAGTTTTTCAAAATTTAAAAAAAATGTTTGTATAACACTGAAGTCATGTATTAAAAGACTCTTAATCTGTTTAGGATCGAGAATCCAACTTTAGCTTTCATCAAATGCTGCTTATTTTACTCTGAAAATACGTTGTCAATATTATAATATTAAATATAGAAAAAAATTAACCAAATCGAAAAAAAGCATCTTGATTTCTTATTGTTAGCTTTAAATCTGCATATTACAGCCATTACTTAATTTAAGTCTGTTTCTTACATTTACTATTTACCTTAAAGTTTGCATCTGACACCTATTACTTAGATTTAAGCGTACGTTGCTATGAATCTTATTAATATAACTTCTATAATAAAGAACTAGAATCAAACCTCCAAAATATCCATGTTGCATTTAAACACAACAATCATATTATATCAAAAGCAACACTAAATAAAGGAAATAATAATACAGTTAAAAATAATTAAGATGAATTAAAATTAAGACTGTTTTCTGATACCACTAAACTTTTCCGAAATAGTAGCGGTATCACTTGAAGCACTATATCACTTGATGAGATATGCTCTGATGATGCAAACTAGAAGGTTTCATAAAATTTGTGATTTTGGGAGGGAACTTTAAGGGAGCATATCTTTATGTATTTTTTCAAAGTAACCCTGAATCTTAGACATTAAAGAGTTTTGTCCAGAATCTATATTCTCGCACTTTATCGGGTGAAAAAGCGATACATTTGTCATACAAAAAGACAATTAATTCATTATATTAAGGCACGCCAAAGAATCAATATCTTCAAAGCATATTGTTGGAAGTATGAATTGGCGCAGTGGCTCTCCAAAATTATTCGTATCGACCATTACGCGAATGCCTTTAAGTTGATTGATTTCTGAGCTCAACTCTACTCCTCAAGACTTGGTTGGGCTTAGAATAAATTTCAAAAAGAATTGTATCTAAGAGCTGAGACATTATTATATACCTAAAATCCACACACCATCATCAACAGCATTAAACATTCACGTGGTGTCTGAATCATTATCAGAAGTGACCATATCACACATTTGTGATACTTTCTACATAATTTCGATGCCACATTGTTAATCTGGTTCTGTAAGTGGTCGTTGTTGAAGCAAATCATATTGTTTCAGGCAAAATGTTCTTTGGTAGATAGCTAATGTAAAACATACGATACGTTTTCATAAATTTCCATTTACATTTTTTATGAATTTTTTTGATATCGCGATTTCCTTAGTTAATGAAGCCATTAATTATGGAAGCCACTGTTCCAAAATCATCAACATTATTTCTAGTTATGAAATCTGAGATATCCACACCTTTTTAATCACTAGCATGACCTGTATGCCAAAATATTATAAAATTAATAACATTAATAATAAGAAATGATAAATTCTAAGAAATACTAAGAAATACATAAATTACTAAGAAATACTCGATAAATTACTAAGAATTTTGATGGAACATGTCAATTTTCTTACAATAACAAAAAAGAAAAAGAATATAAAGTGTCTTTACTTTTTAAAAACTGTTAAGGAGTTGCTAAACATAACAAGATAACTATTGATGGTTGACCTTTGAACCTTTGAAGCATTTTTCAGCTTAAAAACATGTTGAGCACACATATCTTTTTTATTTTAATTACTAAAAACACTATTTTTTTGTGCTAATTTTGCTGCTATGATGCAATAAATATGTACGATCTCCAATAGAAGGTTGATTGTGATGCAGCAAAACCAGTAGAGAATTAAACAAAGAATAATTTGAATCTATTATTAAGTTACCCCAAACAAAGCATCGTTTTGTTTTCTAAATTTTCAGTTGTAGTTAGTTAATCTAAGATTAATTGTCTATAAAACAAAGCCACTTACTTCAATAGTGAAAAATCTAACGTTTAAGAATTAGTTCTCTCCGAAGTTACTCCAAACGTAAAGTCGTTTGTTTTCGATATTAATTCTATTAGTTCTAACATTAATCTTCTATAAAATAAAAGAACATACTTTAAGAGTTAAAAACTAACCTTTAAGATTTTTTTTAAATATAATAACTGTAATAAAATACAAATATATTTATCAAAATAGGTATGAAATTCGTTGAGTATTTTAAATTTTCGATATTATTACTTTAGTTAAGTCTCTTGCATGTCTTAGGCTACTTCCATATTTTCTTTTTTCAAAACTTGAAATGAAATTGGATTTTCTGCATTTTCGAATGGTTTGTTATTCTTTAAACCATAACATCATTTTTTAATCTTTGATTTTCTTATCGCTCCTTTCATTCCTTCAGTTCTTTCGATATACATCGGAAATTACTGCAAAAATCTATATATCAATAGGTTTTTTCCTCGTTATAAATTACATTAACTTTTCCTTCGTCGATATGCAGAAATTAATAAAGAAACAATAATTTAGAAATTACTTCAGATTAAAATTATTAAAAGTACATTCTCGTCTCTTAATAATCACTGTGATTATTGATACTGAAAAACTCACTTGACGTAAAAAAGTAAAATAAATAAAACAATCAAAAATCCTAAACAATAATGTTATTGAGAATAATAATGAGGAACAAAATTTTAGGAAAGAAAGAGAGCAGGCGCTGAACCACTAAATTAGTTCAACTTTTTCTATTTCTTTTTAAGTAAATTCTATCCACCTTTCAACGCGGATCTCTGTGAACAATTACGATAGAACTGATCCATGAAATTCATTTAAATTAAGTATTTCTCACTGATTATATTCAATATGATGATATTTAAGTATTTCTAATGTCATAACGTCGATATTCTGGAATGGTCTCCCTTTGCCTAATGGTTTTTATTGAAAATAGAATTGGAAATAGAGCTAACTGATATCTAATATAAATATTTTATATAAGTTATCACTTATCAATATTATATACAGTTCTGAAAAATAAAATATCTTCGCCACACTAATAAAACTTACCTGTAGGTCATTAATATTTCGGATGTGACAAAATATATGAGAATAATAAACAGCATTGATAGTTTATTGCAAAAAATAAAACTATAAAAACACTTAATAATGTATTTGCTAATAATTCAACAAAAGCTTCATACGATAATAAGTGTCTTTACGAGTGAATAACTTAAAAAAAAATGTTTATCAACAACTACTAAACGAAACCTAGCAACTATTGACTGTTTATCTTTCAACCTTTGACACACCATTCCATTTAGAAATTATCGTGTCTGACAGTTTTCTCATTCTACATCATAGTTACTATAGTTGCTTATTTCGCTGTTAAGATTTGATACATTTGCATGATGGCTAAAAAGAAATAAAATTGACTGCAATGCGGTAAGACAAAAACGGAATTAGACAATTAAACATTGAATAATCAGCCTCTAAAGAAAGACTACTTATCAGAAATGAAAGAAACATCATTTGGTTTCTGAATTTTCAGTTTAAAAATTTAGTAATTCAACAAAAAATTAATATTCATTTAAATGAAGGTCAGTATTTAAAGAGAAGGAAAATAACTGATATGGGTCCTAAAAAATACACACATTTGAAGGATAGACGACATTTTTAAGGTTTACAGCCACAGAATCTGAGGAAAATCACCTTGTGGCGATTTGCATAACTGTAGATGTTCAGTAGAAAACAGGTCCACATGCAAATTTCCGAATCGCGCACATAGGGTCCAAGTGATAGCGCAAAAGGAAATAAAAAAGAAAATTGGCCCAGCTGGGGAACCGTCTTTGTCTGAAGTTCTCGACGAGAAGGTCTAACACTACAAACGTGAACATTTTGTCATTTCTCGAGGACATCAACACGATGAGTTTAACCGGGGAACGATTATTGGAAAGTTGGAAGACGGGCTCACAACCACGGAATCGGAATATTTGGAATCGCACGTATTGGTGTCGCGAGACTCTGGGCAGCATTTAAAACGATAGGAATGTGTTCCAGACTCACAGGAGGAGGTCGCCCTCGCTCTACGACTGCATATGAAGACTAACACTTAGCGGTAATAGCTAAGCGATCAACGTCAGACGGCCAGACAGTTTGCAAGTCGTCTCTATTCCAGCACTAGAACAAGGATATCCCGCCAAACTGTGTCTCGACGGCTGCGACATGTAGATACTGAAAGGCCGGTAATCTGTGT
>JAFIDM010064741.1:0-13269 GCA_023159025.1 Thereuonema tuberculata
CCATAGTCTTTGTCTTGTTTACATTTATCTTCATTCCATATTGCTCACAGCTGTCATTCAGCTGCAGTAGCATATCCCTTAGTAACATCTGCTATTCTGCTAACAATGCCATATCATCAGCAAATCTTATGCACTTTATTCTTCTTCCTCCTACTATCACCCCTCCCATGTTCTGAAAACAGTTCTTCACTAACTCTACCAAGTAGATGTTGAACAGCGTAGGTGATAGAGGGCATCCTTGTCGCACCCCTCTCCCTATTTCACTTCCCTCTGATAATTTTTCTCCTATCCTGACTTTGACTCGTTGTTTCATATAAAGATTATTTATTAGCCTTCTCTCTTTCCAATCCACACCAATTTTCTTTAAGATTTCCATAAGTTTATTCCAATCCACTCGGTCAAAAGTCTTTTCCAGGTCCACAAATACTGCATATACGTGTTTATTTTTTTCTAGATATCTTTCTCCGATTGTTCGCAGCAGTCCAATTGCATCTCTCGTATCTTTTCCTTTCCTAAAACCAAATTGCTCTTCTTCCAACTCTCCTTCCACCTTAGAACACAAACGTCTGTTCAGTATTCGCAGAAGAATCTTCGCTGAGTGCGATATAAGACTGAGAGTCCTGAACTCATTGCACTTCTTGGCATTATTTTTCTTCGGTATTGGCAGCAATACTTTTTCCATGAAATCATCAGGCCATTCACCTTTCTCATATATTTCGTTGCATAATGATAGTATTTGCTTCTTGTCGTCACCCAAGCATTTTACTAATTCAATGTGTATTCCATCAACTCCTTTTGCTTTCCCATTCTTCATTTCCCTAATCGCTAGCTCAACTTCTTCCCTTAGAATACAACATCCTTTTTCGTCTTCTGATACAACTGTTTCATCTTCTATAGCTAAGTAATCTGGACGATTCCCTGTCTCATATAATTCTTCTACATACTTCTTCCATCTGTTCAAAATTCCTTGTTTGTCGGTTATTTCATTGCCGATTTCGTCTTCTATCAACCACATGGACTTCTTATTCTTATTTGTGAAATCCAAACATTTTACTTCGCGGTACATTAAATCATATCTTCCTTTTCTCTCTAGGTCCTTTACTTCTTCACATTTCTGTTTCATCCAGTCTTCCTTCGCCTTATCAGTTACTCTTCTTAGTTCGTTGTTTAGTTTCTTGTAATTTCTTTTACCTTCTTCTGTGTTGATGTTTTTCCATTTTCTCCTTTCCTCCATCTTCTCCAACATTTTTCCTGTGACCCAAGGTTTCTTATTACTCTTACCTTCTCTGTATCCTATTGTTTCTTCTGCTGTTTCCTGTATACAGCTTTTTAGATGAGTCCAGTATTCATTATTATTTTCAGGTGCGGATTCTAAATTAGAGGCTTTCTTTTGAAAATGTTCTTCAAATTTTCTTATTTCCTTTTCGTCCTTAAGTTTTTCTATATCAAACTTCTTCGTCACTTGCCTTCCTCTTATCTTTTTCAGACGAATATCTACTTCGCCTATCAGTAGGACATGATCTGAGTTCATATCCGCTCCTGGTAGAGTCTTTGCATTTTTTAAGCAATTTCGGTATCTTTCCTGTACGAGTATATAGTCTATCTGATATCTACTGTCATCCCTTGGGCATGTCCACGTGTATCGTCTTCTTTTATGCTGTTGGAATAACGTATTTCCAACAATCATTTCATTCCGTTTACAGAAATTTACCAAAGATTCTCCTCTGTCATTTCTTTTTCCCAGTCCAAATTTTCCAACCGTTTTTCCATCTTGTCCTTCTCCTACTACTGCGTTCCAGTCACCCATTAGGATTACACATGCACCCTTCTTCTCTTTCTCAACTATTTATTCTATCTTCGCGTAGTTTTCTTCCACTTTCTCGTCTTCTAATCCACTATGTGGCATGTAAATTTGCACTAGCACTAAGTTCAATTTTTTTCCCTTGTAGTCTCACCATTATCATCCGGTCATCTACATAACGCACTGATATCACTTTATCTTTCACACATGGTCCCAGTAGTACACCAACACCATGACTTCCTTTACATTCACCATTTGAATAAAACATTCTAAATTCATCATTCACCAACTCACCACTATTTCCCCACCTCACTTCTGATATTCCCATCACATCCACTCTGTTTCTTCTCATTTCTTCCTTCAAGTTTTCCAACTTCCCCGCTTGAAGAAGAGTTCTCACATTCCATGATCCAATCCTGAATCTTCATCCGAATGGGGGGACATCCGAATGGGGGGATAGTTTACGTCCGGAATCTTTTGCCGAGGAAAGATCCATCATGCCATGCTTGCAGTTTTTCTTGGGAAAAGCTTCCCGTTGCTTTCCGCACACCACTCTCTCTTTCGCATCTTAAAAGATCCCAGGGGGCCCCACGTGGAGGTGAGGAGAGTGGATTTGACCAATTAGGCCCTCCGGACTTCACCGAAATTCACCGCAAGAGTTAAATATCAGTTCCATCAGGGTTTTTGACCCGATCAGAGACCGGGAAATCCTAATTAGCCTTTGCCCCCCTTTATCATACTAATAGAGGTTAATTCATTAACTTTCTTCCTTCCTGTTCCTTTAAGATGTAGCAAATTCCATTGTCAAGAGTTTGCTTAATAAGCATATAGATATTACGTCTAGTCCGGAACTAAAAGAATTTTACCACTCTGCTTGGTATGTCCTATTTAGTTACTTTTAGAACAAACCATCGTTGAAATGAATATCGTAAAAACTATTTTTACTTTCACTGCAATTTACCTAAACCAGTGACAAAGATATGATCCAGAATTGAATGCCAATGTTCAGGTGGGAAAATTCAATGTTATTAAAAAAAAATCACAGACTAAACCTAATTCAGACAAGACCACTGAATAAAAACTCGAGAAACCAGGATATCTTTCGATCTCTCGAAACTGGCGGCAGTTTCCTGATCGCTATCATACGAGCTTGATTGGGCTTTTTTAAGTTGAGGAATAATTAAAGTAATTGAAAGGAAATGAAAATTTTTCATTTGCAACCGAAGTAAAAAAATTAAAATTTATAAAAATCAAGACAAATAATAGGCTAATGCCCAAGTGCACCAAACTTCAGTTAACTTTGATGACTGCACTTTGGACGGAGCTAAAACTAATGGGGCGGGGGGGAGGTGCTGCTCAAGAAAAATTTTAGCCTTTGTTTTGAAATTGTGTGAAAGGAAACAAACATGTATAAAAAGAAATTTATCAAGTTTCTGAATAAATTTTCTTTTTATACATGTTTGTTTCCTTTCACACAATTTTAAAACAAAGACTAAAATTTTTCTGGAGCAGCACCTCCCACTAATTTTAGCTCCGTCCAAACTGCAGTCATCAAAGTTAATTAAAGTTTGGTGCACTCGGGCATAATTCTTTCATTATTCCTCACTAGAGGCGAAATCTCGTTTGAGTCTCGCATATTGCGGTATAAGAAATCAAGATGTCGGGTAAGATGGAGAAGCTATATATATATTTTTATTATATGTTTTTAATTATTAAAAGCTTTTCTATTTGTTATGCTAATATCTTGTTTTCATTGTTTTTAATAATTAAATAATTTCTTATTGATGTATTTTCATATAGCAACAAAATTATTTGATTTCACGAGTTTGTAATTTGTACAATCTTTAACCATTTTTGTTTTGTTTTGTATGTATTCCATTCATGTTAATATGCTTGAAAAAGAGAAGACGAAAATTCTCAGTATTTTTAATAAATCTATTTTAAATACTATAATGAAATTGGAGTTTTTGTAAATAATACATATTTTAAACAGAAACTCCACACACTCCATATCTTAGTATTTAAAATTCTTAGTATTTAAAATCAAGCTTATTCAAAATATTATGCGAATTTTCGGGATGAAATTGTATCGTCATCCCTTCAAGCGAAAAATTAAAATATTCTTTGGAATAAATAAAACAAAAGAGTAACGAACATGAAACCAATTACAAACACGTTGGAGCAATATATAATTGTTGTTATAATGAAAGAGCATATAAGTTCGTTTCATTATTTTAGACAATTATTGAAAAATAAATATTTAACAATTAAAATAAGAATTCCAATTAATAACAAAATATTAACACATTAGATCAACAAATTAATTGTCTTCACAATTGAACACAATTGAACACGGAAATGCTTTGAAAAATAAAAATTTGGATGTGTCAGATATAGCAGAACACTGTCTAAAAAAGGGACATATAATGAACAGTAATGTAAAGATATTATATAAAGAGACAGATTTTAAAAGTAGCAACTATTACATAGAACTGTAATTTGTTGTTATAAATAAGGAATCATTTTAATTAATTTAAAAACTTATTAATGTTAAACTACTTTTATAGAAAGCCGTGCCGGCGTGGCCGAGCGGTCTTGACGGCGGTCTGCCGTGCGGCCAGTATGCCGGTACCCGGGTTCGAATCCCGGTCGTGGCATGGATGTTTCTTTCTTCTTCTGTTTCTGTCCGTTCCTGCGGGTATCACTTGATGCTGCCTCCCTTGGCGTACCCTGGGCAACGATTCGTCGGTTAAAGGCATCATATCTCGCCCCTTGTTGTTGGCCTAAAGAAAGACGATTAGTCTACGAGCCCGGGCATTTGTAAAAAAAAACTTTTATAGAAAAATTGCATTCAGACACCTAAAGAATGAATTTAAATGAAATCCTGCTATATTCTCCTTACATTGGGACTTGCTTTACAATATTAAAAAATTGTATAACAAATTGTTGTTAATAATATTTAAGTATATATAGAAAATTTAATTTTGTGATTAAAATGTTTTGGTTTTTTTTTTGTTTTTTTTGTTTTTTTCATTTTAGAAACACTATAATTTTAATGAAACAAGTTTCAGTGTATTTATGAAGAAGCTTATTTAATAGTGTATACACAAAGAATTTGTTATATAAATTTAATAAATTTTTTCTTTTTGTCTGTATAATTTCATTCAAGATAGAATAGAATGATAAGCATTTTGATTTTGTTGATGCTTTATTTTATAAGAAATGATTTAATCTAACTTAAAACTTACTTATATATAAATAAATAAAAGGCTAACTATACAATGTGTTACATTTATATTCAGTATTTATTTCACAAGTATATATATTTTATAAATAAAGCACACATTTACAAGAAAAGGAATCAAATGACATATACAGCATTAACTTCAATAAGTTACTTAAATGTTACAATATTCTTTACAACTATATACAAGATTTCATGTAAGGGTGTTATAAGGTTATGTATATACAAATTGAAAACTTTAAGCAACATCATACACTATTTTAATTTTTTTATCACTTTTTAAACTTGAGAAAATTTTTTCACCATAACAAATTTAGTTTAAATCTTCAAAGCAGCTTGAATGTGAGTTTTACCAAGTCTATGGTACTACCATTGATGAAAATTATAAGTCATTATAGCATAAACTCTCAACATCAAATATCAAAAGATATACTAGAGAACACAATATATTTCCTAACAAGAAGACTATCATAATTTCAATACATTATAAAAAAAAAAGAATATTTCAATAATGAATTTCTCTGAGGAAGTGCTTTTTAATCTCCAGATCTGATTCCTTTGGATTTTACTTATTTAACTTTTTTTTCATGTTGCTTTTTTCACTTGAAAAAAAAAAATCATGTTTACAGTTGCAAACTGCAAAAATTGGAGAAAATGAGGATGAAACTATGCCTTTGAGTTTGAGATAAATTGGTAAGATTGTTGCTTATGTATTCATGCTAATTGTGAAACTTTGAAAATAAATTTGATATTGTAAAAAAATTGTCTAATATAAAATATGATAAAAATTAAAATTGTATATGTTGTTAATATAATACAAATTTTGAGTGTATATATATAATTCTGAAACACTAGTACATGCATTTGCTTTAATAGAACAGTTTTTTATATTAATTCAATATAAGACTCCTTTACTTCATCATAAAATATCTTCTTTATTGCCTAGACGACATTTCTCAGAATTCAACATTCCGGTTTATCAAGTCTTTTTTGAATATTTTACATTGAATAACAAGTAGGTATCAATACATTGTCATTTCTATTGAATAATTTATATAGAATTCTATTATATTAAAGTATTGATACCTAATTGTTATTCAATAGAAATGACAATGTATTGATGCCTACTTGTTATTCAATGTAAAAATATTCAAAAAAGACTTGATAAACCAGAATGATGAATTCTGAGAAATATCATCTAGGCAATATAGAAGATATTTTATGATGAAGTAAAGGAGTCTTACATTGAATTAATACGAAAAGATATGAAGATATGTGTATGTATATTTTTAACAGTTTTTTTATAGTTTTAAAAAGATATAAACAAACTGTAAATTATACTATTATTATTATTATACTACATTTTAAACATACTCTGTACATGGTTTAAAACATATGCATTTATACGTGTTTCAGACTTATGAAAATTCATCTATTCAATTAATAGTTTAATGTAATGATTTTTATAGAGATTCTTCAGTAAAGGAAGCATTTCTTCCCATATGTGATTATTAATGTCCTCCATAAACAACTGCTCATTTACATTATAAAATAATAGCTGTACCCGGCATGCGTTGCAATGCCACTCAAAGAAAGAAAGGGCTCGGTGAGAAGGGGCCGTAAATATAATGTCCCGGTGTCGATCGGGGGTGGGACACTTAGGCCCTTGTGTCGCCATCCCCCACCCAAGTGTGGTGAACCTGTCCCCCATAGGAGAGCGAATTTTTCCATTTTTGCAATTCACTTGGGGGGCCCGAGAAGGGGCCCTAAATATAAGATCCCGGTGTCGGTCGGGAGTGGGACACTTCAGCCTTTGTTTGCCTTCCTCCCGACCAAGTGTGGTGTCCTTGCCCCCCCACCCATAGGAGAACGAATTTTTTCCTTTTTGCAATGGACTTGGGGGCCCCGAGAAGGGGCCCTAAATATAAGGTCCCGGTGTCGGTCAGGTGTGGGACACTTAGGCCCTTGTGTCGCCATCCTCCCACCCAAGTGTGGTGTCCCTGCCACCCATAGGAGAGCGAATTTTTCACTTTATACAATATTTGTGTAGTTCTCATTTTCACCACCAGGTGGATATTGGGTATTTCAGGGGTTTTACCCCTTTTCAACCCCTTGGGGGGGGGGTCCAGGTTCTAAGGTAGCCTATATTTTCCGCAGGGTCCTAAAGAGTAATTCTGTAAAGTTTGGTTCAGATAGGTCAAAGGGCCTAGGAGTGTATAAAGTACAAAGAAAGAAAGAAAGAAAGAAAGATACATTCATTTTTATATATATAGAAAACAAAAAGGGAGCAATTTAAATTTGTTAGTGCCAACTGTCGTTGTATTTGTTTATAATAAGCATGTGTGCTCTTCAAAGAAAAAGTTTTTTCACTTTCATTGTGCTCCAGGCAAAAATTGCTTCTTGAGTTGCAAAGCTCAATAAGCGAGAGATTTTGAGGATTGTATAGGCCGACACATCGTTCTTGACTATCCCGAATTTTCGCGATTTCACGTGATTGACGCGGGAATAGCCTCTATCCATGTCTTCTCACAAAATGGCGAGAAAAAAGGCTTATCGACTGCGGGGAAGAAGCGGCCACGGGCAAGCCCCATTACTGAGGTCGACGATTTTGACCGATGCCTTATTCGCCGCTGCATCCATCGCCTCTACGCTGAAGGTAAAATTCCAACTTTAACATTTTTTCTCTAGCATTTTCCTAGTGACAGACATTCATAATACTACATTCCTTGAGACCTGCTGAAGAGGCTAATGGCCAAATCTCGAAATTTCCGTGATTCCCGCGCAAACGCGATCATCAAGAACCATGTGTCAGACAATAAATACACTTGATTTCAAGTTTTGGATTTTCCATTGATGAAAAAAGAAGACCATCAGGAGAAGCTCCTAGAAAAGGAAATCTAGGATGAACAACAATTCCTACTCTTCTAAAACATTAATTTAAAAATTGATTTCGAATTCTGTTTCTTATTACATGTTCCATCCTTCCGCCCCACTGTATGGCTGGCAAATGTTCAATGTTCTTTGCACACTTGAGTTCCTCACAGAGTGATTTAAAGTCAGCTTTTCTTCTACAAATTCTGTGGAAGTTTGAAGCAGTTAGTCTTAGTTGTTTGCTATTGCGCCACCTTTCATTGTCTTGGTTAGATGTCTCTTTTTCTAAAGCCCAACTTTCTTCAAGTGTTTTGGTGCAGAAAGATGATTAGTGGTAACTCTAGAATGTCTTCTGAAAAAATATTGTTATTTCCTGACTCAACTAATGCAGGCAGTTGAATACTTTTTTTGTATAAAATTTCTTCAGATTGTTGAATCACACTAAATAGTGGAATGTTTGAGGGAAGGCTTTCCAGGATGTTGTAATTCATATCCAGTGTTATTTTTCTCCTCTTGGGCTTCTTTTTTTTTATATTAAATATGTCACTACATTTCTTTGGTGACACCGTCTTCTTCTGAGGCTGATGCCACTCCTGAAGTTTTTCAGTAGGACAGCAATAAAGCTCCTTCCTACTGTAGTCCTCCAGAAGGGCCAGCAGTGCAAATATATGTTTGCAGGCTGCTGGTGCAGCTCCTACAGGGCATTCACATGTTCCTGTCATCACCTGAAAATAAAACATCTTTTTATTAGCTTTATATTCTAAATAAATTGCAATTTTGTCTATTTGGAAACATGATTTAACAATATTTTTTTTGCATATCTGAATTTGATTTTTTTAAGTAAATGGTAAGAAAGCAAAGAAAAAAAAAGTTTACTAGAGTGACCAAAAGGGAAAAGGGCCTTTAATACTTCTTGTTTTTGCATTATATTCCCTGTCTGTGGCAATTGCCTTAAAAAAAAATGGAGAAACCTTTAATCTATATATGTACTTTAAATGTAAAAGAAATGAAATTTTGAGGTCAAAAACTAATTATAATGTTCCTCCATAGTGAAACAACAATTTGCAAACAATTAATTCTATATTCTCTGAACTTAAAACAATTTTATCAGGGAAGAAGTTTTGGTTTGATAGCTTCAAATCCTCTTCATAGATTGCATCAATTTAATTTAGATAATAGGGATATTCTGTACAAACTTTCATCTAAAGTGAAAAAACACGCAAAATCACCAACACAACACAAATAGAAGCACTATTCTGGCACTGCATCTGAGGCCAAGATATGATTTAATTAAGTACATTGTTGAGATTAGGAACTGACTTGAGGTATTTCTGCGTCGTCCGGTGGGCTTTTCAAATACAGCTTCCGCAGTGATAGTGGAACCTCGACGGCGTAACTGCAATATGTAGGAAAGCAGCTAAGTGGTTTGGCCTGCCATCTTGCTGTGGGGTTTGCGAGACTCCTTTACATTAACGGGAGTATCGACGCTGCTGTCTCCTTTGCTGTCTCCCTGTCCTTCGGGCGGCTTCGCCATGCATGTTCGGGCAGACAGATCGGCGACTTCGCGCTGGCAAATACTCGGCTGTTTAGCTTCTCCGAAGAGTGTCTTTCGGGGAAAATCTCTCGCTCTCTGAGACTCTCGTAGAAGTATGCAGAGGTATGAAGCACAGAATTACAAAGGGTAGTTCTCCCAAATTGAAATAGAATCAAATTCCTGGGCTTAATGTCTAAGCCTAATACACACGAGGTTGGCGATTTGTATCCACCGCCAGACCTCTTTACTCGGCTAAATCATGTTCACATATATTCTAATGTTGCTTAGCAACGGGTAAAAGACTGAAGGAGGAGAAGAAAAAAAAAACGCACGTGACAGCAGGAAGTCAAACAGACAGACGGCCACTAAGTTACAACATACATGACGACAATGTAAAAAGGAAGAGCGCTAGAGAAACGAACACACACGTGGTAGCAAGAGGTCAGTCAGAGAAACGGACTCAAAGTCACAACATGGCTTACATGGCGACAGTGTAACAAGAGGAGAGCCTCGAAAGGAAATGGAGAGAAGAAAAACAAAACAAGAACAAAGAAAGCAGGCACCAAGAGAAAGGAAAAAAGAAAAAAAAATAGAAGAATGTCCAAAAGAAAATTAAATAAAAAAAACATCAATCTTCGTGAAAAACTGAATATCAACACCAATATCAATGTGGGCTGAGGGAGGAAAACGTGTCACGGGGTAAAACAAACTAAAAATGGACCCAAAAAAAAGTGACAAAATTACATTAGGCTTTTTTAGAAAATTTTCAAAGAAAAATAAGAGATTAAATGAAATTTTAAAATTTAATTAATGATCACGTTCTCCTAACAATGATTTGTTTTCCCAATGAATATCTTTTGTTTTAGTTGTTAATTTTGTTTTGTAACAAATGACACGATGTAGTGTGAACTCTGATTATTGTATTGTTATATTTTTGTATTTTTTACAGAGAGGTAAGATTCTTTTCTTTCTCTTCTCTTATTTATTTTGTATATTTATTATTTATTTACATTTGAGAGCTCGAAAAAGTTGATCTGTTCGATTAACGAAATATTGGTCGTTTTCACGAGAGTATATATTTGTTTTTTTGTAATATAGTAGCATTTTATATAAGCTTTCTATTATTTTCCTTATTTTATTGTCTTTTTCAATGCGCAGAATTTTGACTTCATTATTTATACAATGCGTTTTCCAGACAGCAACGGTATGGAGTGGAAACAACGACTGATGAAGGTATTGTTCAAGTACGACGACCTTGACCCCAGAAGAGTCGAAACTTTAATGAGGCAGACTTTCGAAGAGCAAAGAATAACCATCTGCCGTGATCCAGCCCCGTATATGGCGGCAATACTGAGAGACTGGCCGTATCTTTTCACCCCAGCGTGTATGCTACAGCATGTGAAGCAGCTACTGAAGGTCGACTTCAAGGATAACATCAGGAGGAACTTAACGAAGATTTCCCCTGCCATTCTCCAGCATGCCGAGAACATTGTTACAGCCAATGAAAATGACTGTACTAATATTAAGAAGTGGCTCGGTAGAATTCGAAAGGCCGAGCAGAAGAAAATGAATGTTCTTATTCAGCTTTATGGAAGCCTCCTGCTATTGATTGAGCTACTGGAAGAAAACGTAACGCATTTCATTGACGAGAAATCCGATCATGTAATATGCTCATTTTTATTTTATTATTAATTCACGAAACAAAACTTATTATTGAAAACTTGTTTTTTTTTATTAGTATTCCGAAGACCTTTTTATGAAATATCTTTTAAGCTGTTTTATTTTAACAGAAATTTAGCATTCAGTTTGTAAAAGATTATTTATTTATTTATTTATTTATTTATTTATTTATTTTAGTTAGATTTGGTGATTGCTTATCAAGACTCCAGTATAATAAATATATGTAATAAACTCAATGAAGCAATAGGACTGGAGTTCTTGACTGGAGTTATTGTAATAAACTAAACTTCAGTCATGAAAAAACTAAGGCAATGTTATTCACAAAAAAATACAAATATAATATATTGTAATAAATGGTAAAGAAATTGAATGGATTGATTCTATGAAGTATTTGGGTGTATTTTTTGATACAAAATTAAGTTTTAAAAAACATTTAAATTATATTTTATCTAAAGCCAAACAAATAGGCAATCAATTAATAAGATGTAGATGTAATACTTGGGGTTTGAATTCTAAATCTGTAAAACCATTTATAAAGGAGCTATACAACCTATTTTACTCTATGGTGCGGCAGCTTGGGGTGCTGTTATCTACAATAAAAGTATTATAGATAAAATGTTAAGTGTACAAAGATCTTTTGCATTACGTATTGCAAAAACCTGTAAGACGGTATCAACTGATGCACTATTGGTTATTACAAGACTCCGACCTCTTCCTTTGGCAGTTCAATATAAAGTCATTGATTTCTTTTTAAAAACAGGAAATATAGGAGATGCTCACCAAGCACTAATTTGGGAAACAGGCATTAACATGATTCCCAGAGAAACTGCTATGACTAATAATATCTTTCCACCATTACGATCAGTACCAAATGTAGTATTGGATGGTTTAGATCCAAATACATATAATGCAGATATTAATATCTTTACTGATGGGAGTAAATCTAATATGGGAGTTGGTGCTAGTGTAGTAATAATAGTACACAAGTATCCAACTTCCATAGAATATTGTTTTAGATACAAATTCCCTTGTTACACCTCTATATTCCAAGCAGAACTATCTGCAATTAAATTTGCTGTCGAATGGTCCACAAAGTTACAAAATAAAACTCTTAAAATTAATCTGTTTAGTGACTCAAAATCTTCCCTTCAGACACTCCTAAATATAAACAGTAAAGATGTACAAGAAATTCATAATTTACTCTCTAAAGATAATAATATAACCTTTTACTATGTCCCAGGACATTTGGGATATGAAGGGAATGAAAAAGCTGATAAAGAGGCAAAAATTGCAGTTACAGATAACAACTTGGAAATTACTTATCAGCCATTCCCCACTAAACTTGCTTTGTCCAATGTTCAGTCATTACTATATGAGAAATGGAATGAGAAATGGAAACAATCCACCAAGGGTCTTTCAACTAAAAAATTCTTCCCAACTATTTATCACTCATTTACTTCACCTATAGATAATTTTAATTTTGCTATGGGTCAAATTCTTACAGGACATGGAAATTTTAATGCTTACCTAGCCAAATTTAATCTTTCAAATAGTGCCTTTTGTGAATGTGGAGAATTAGATACAATTGAGCATGTCCTTTTTAATTGTATAAAATTTGATTATGAGAGACAAATATTACTTCTAAATTTATTATGTCATGATATTATATGGCCGTGTGATATAAGCTTACTTGTGCAGAAACCATTAAATAATTACTTTAAAGATTTTGTTAACATTGTGATGAAAAAAAAAATAACTTTTATTGATAACCATATAACTTTAAAAAAATAAGTAAAAAAAAAAAAAATCAATTGATATCTGTAATTTTGAAAATTGATAACTTGTATTTATAGGAGTAACATTACAATTTATATTGTTTATTTTAGCACTTCTGTTTAATATGTTATACTTTTTTGTAATTTTTCATCTATTCCTTGTATATATAGTGTTGTACTCGTTTGGAGTGGTGCACTCAATTAAAACTTCTTCTTTTTCTTCTTCTTATTTTAGTTAGAAGCACCATATCAAACAGATGATGGCAGAATACTTCGTCCATTTCCTAAAATTATAATATCAGGTAATTAATTATATTTCTTTAATAAATCCTGTAAATAATTTACATTTAGAAATCCTTAATAT
>JAFIDM010064742.1:0-13269 GCA_023159025.1 Thereuonema tuberculata
AAACTAATCCTATGTGGAAGCTTCCAGTTTTATGTAATAATTAGAAGACAAAGTGGAAGCATCCACATAGGAATAGTTACAATAGTGAGAAAAACAAAAATAAAGTACACTAAATAAATGTAAATGTTTGTTGAAATACTATTAATTATTAATATTGTTAATAATTTTCTCAGTAATTGAATATAAGTAATCCTCTTTCTTCATTAGCTTATACACTGACTGCTCAATTGAAAATGGACACCTGTGGTATGGAACAGATGCTTTATTTACAGCGTGTCTAATAGCACGTACTGCGGCCTTTTGCCCTAAGCACAGCATTCTTACGCCGTGGCATGCTCTCCACCAATTTCTGATAACAAGCAACCGGTAGTTTTGCTCACTCCTCCTTCAAAGCCTGCACAAGTTCGATGCGTGTTTGCGGTCGCATCGGATGCGTTCCAATTCATCCCACAGATGTTCAATAGCGTTGAGGTCCGGACTCTGGGCGGGCCACTGAAGTTCTCCGGAAACCAGGCGCTGACAACACGGGCCTTATGGCACGGCGCATTGTCGTGCTGGAACACAAATGGCCCTTCACCGAACTGCGACCACAACGTAGGAAGCATGGAATTGTCTAGAACGTACGGATACTGTGTGGATCCCATGTTCCCCTCGATCATAACCAACGGACCACGTCCAAACCAGGAGAAACAGGACCACACCATCAAACCACCACTGCCAAACTTCACTGTAGAGATGACACACTCAGGTGTCCACTTTCAATTCAGCAGTCGTATTATTCAGTGATATTTATCTTCTATAATATAAGATTAGGATTTTAGGATATGATTAATATCTTAAAATAATTGGAAAACATTTCCACATAAAAAGAATTACTCCTAATAAATTAGTTTAAAAACATTACGTTTAAAATACTAAAATTAAGGCGTAACTAGTTTCTTTCGCCCTTCGACGAACTTTTTCCAGCGCCTGTGGTCTCAAAGAGAAACCACTGCTATTTAAAGCAATTTGAACCAATGAAAGTTAAGGAAAAAGACCCTGCATTTTTGACCTTGTCTTTTTGCTTCACTTTCATTGGTTCAAATTGCTTTAAATAGCGGTTGTTTCTCGCGCTGAAAAAGTTCGCCGAAAGGGCGAAAGAAACTAGTTACGCCTTAATTTTAGTATTTTAAACGTAATGTGTGTTTTGAAACTAATTTATTACAATATTTTAACACATTAATTTATTTATCATCAAGAATTAGTTGTATTTTCATTTCCACTTTTTATTTATTTATTTTTTTGCAGAATTTTGGTGTTAGATAAAGGAAGCATTAAAGAGTTTGATACACCAGCCAACCTTCTTGAAAATGAATATTCCTTGTTTTATTCCATGGTTAAAGAAGCAGGATTAATATAAGGAGTAGATTTTGAAGTTGGGAAAATAAAAAGACAGAAAAAGATTCTTAAGATTTGAAATAAATCAAAAGCTATTTCTACTTTTACTTGCAAAGAATAAATATGACATGTTTAAGAAGCACAGTAAACTTAATTATCAAAGCTACCTTGTAAATGCTACATTTATTTTAAAAAGTCTTATTAAATACCCGAAGTATTAACTTTATCATTGATGGAATGTATTCACTACTTCTGATTATATACTTCAGTATTTATATACTTACTGTTTTAATAAAAAAGAGAAAAACAGGTTGTTTGTGCACATGTTTACAAATAAACAAATACATATAAACAAATACAAGCCTTTGTCATTTTCATTAAAATAGCGATATTAAAAATAAGAGCTAAATATCTAACGAAATGAATTAATTTCTGAAATACTGCAGTAGGTAATACCTGTATTGCTTTGCTCAAGAAAGTAAATAATGTTCCATTTCATTCGTAGCTTTTACTTTTAACAACATTATTTTAACACATTAACTCCAAGTCAAGTCAATCACTTGATAAAATATAATGAAATTTCCATCTTACCGATATAGAAGTCAAAATACTTAAGACATTTCACAATAAAGAAAAAGATATTTAATAACTTTTAAGATATGTTTCTGGAATCAAAGTAGTTATCTCATTGTAAAGATCAACTTTTGGAATGATTTTTTTTATAAATGTTGTAACTTCATTTTTAAGAGATTTACAAAAAAATTCTAAAAATCCTCTTTCAATTTTCCTACTGGTAAAGTCTTTGGTAAAGTTTTAAGCAGATGAAATCTGAGGATTCAAATATGTTTATGCAATGCACACAAAGCTTTAATAAATGAAAAAATCATTATTATATTGCAATTGTTGCAGAGATACTCTTTCTTACTGCTACTCAAAAAACAATACAAGAATCAGAGGATTAAATAATGAAAATAGAAGTAACTTCTATTTACCGTATATTTCGGCAGATAAGACGACCTTCAGATAAGACGAGGTGTAAATTTTCGTCAAATTTTTATAGTTTAAGCATAAATCTGCCCTAAAAGACGACCCCCAAACTATCAATGGCCTATGAATTCAGTTTAAATCAGCGATCATCATTTTGATAATAATACTGTATAGCGTATGCAGAATCCCACGGTAGCAACGCCCGGCTATTCCTTTCAAGTTGCTTTGCAGTAGGCACGCCGGCCAGTAAACGCTAATGCGCTTGAGCAGAACGCGTCACAGGTCAGGAATGGAAAGGAAAAAGGAACCTGTGAATCGTTTGAATAGTGACGTAGAAACACATAGAAGCACGTGCTTTTAAATACGTTGATTTGAAGTGAGTGTTTTGTTTTATTTTATAATGATTTTAATTTATATAAATTTCAATCTTATTATTTTGTATCTGTCGTAAAAGACTACCCCGGATTTTGGGGGCCTTTTTTAATGATTCAACTATCGTCTTATCTGCCGAAATATACGGTAGTCCTTAACATAGTTGCCAAACATATCCCATGCATAAAATAAAACTGTAGGAGATTTTATATTATTTATGTAAAATAAATAAATATTATTATTATTTCGAAAGCTTTAAAATGTATTTAAGTTAATTAATGAGAAAATTTAAATAACGTAACGTAATGTTTACGTCATCGATAGAAATGTATAGGACAGATGACCCTGCCTCGTTTTGAGAGTAATGAGCAATCAGTAGAGACCAGTAATGAGAACAGTTAGTTGCGTTGATTAGCGGTCAGTGGACGTTGCGTGCGAATGAGAAATTCTGACGTGGGTCATTCCATATGAAATCATCCAGAAATTTTAGGAAATGTCACCCACCCTCACAGAAAACTTTGAAATTTTGTATAATTGAAGTTTACCTAGATATATGAACATTTCCAAAATTTAAATGTTGCAGGTTAAGTAATTTTTCAGTAATGGTCTCAAGAAGTTATATGGATCCAGGAACTCAGGTGTTCCATGGAGGAGCTCCTTGATAATTTAAAAATGCAATAGTTCCTACAGTTTTTGCAGTAGAACCTTGATTTTTTTTTTAAATTAAAGAGGAATGTTTATATTTTTATGTTCATGCTTCTTTTATTGAGTAATCATAAGTTTTTTTTTAGAAAAAAAATGTAAATAATTTTTTTCAAATAAATTCGATACCTGGGCATTGTATTTTTTTTAAGGTATTGCTCCATCATAGATTCCTTTGAAAATTTTACAATATTATTATAAATCCTTCTTTATGTCACACAAAAAAAATCAGTTTGTAGAAATGATGGGAAGTGTAGAAAACACGCTATATTAAAAAAAAAAAATTAAATTGATAATTTCTGACTATCATGTCACCTGTAAAATGAGCACCATAAAAAATACATATGAACAGAAGCGTCTTGTTTTAAGTAATTTAGCTGAAATGTATTCTGTCTATAAAAAAAAGTATCCTGAAGACAAAGTAGGATTTTCAAAATTTGAATCTCTTCGACCAAAACAGTGTATACTCGTAGGATCATCAGGAACACCTATCGTATGTGTCAACACTTACAGTCAAAATGTTAATTGTTTCTAAATTCTATTTCTATTAAAGTAACATACCATGATCTAATGAAAACAGTAACATGATATAAATAACCGAGCCTGTATGCTCCTTCTGTGCAAAAAATGCCCCCCCCCCCCTTCCCAGTTCTTTATTTCAAACACACTTAAAAAATTAAATAGAAGACTATGATCCTGATGTGATGGTCCAGTACAGTCAATGGGTATCAACTGATAGAATGACTTTAAATGTTCAAATCACCACTCTATCAGAATTCTGCGACACACTAATTAAGAAAATTGAAACACTTACTCCACACTCTTTTATTGCTCAATCACAGTCTGATTATCTGAAAATGAAGAAAGAAACACTTGATGAAGGATCAGTGTTAATTTTAATGGATTTCAGTGAAAATCTCCAATTTCTTGTTCAAGATGAAGTACAGGGGTACCATTGGAACAATGGTAGCTGCACTCTTCACACTGTTGTTATATATTACAAAAAAGATCAACAGTTGCAAGCAAAAAATTTTTGTATCATTTCTGATGATCTAGAACATGATGTGGCCCTTGTTTATCAGACTCAGAAGACTGTATTGAATTTTTTGAAGTTTGAATTTCCTGAAATTCCACTTGCTTATGCTGAATATTTCACTGATGGATGTGCTGCACAATATAAAAATTGTAAGAATTTCAGAAATATCTGCTACCATGAACACGATTTCAATATAAAGTGCAGCTGGTCTTTTTTTTTGCAACCAGCCATGGCAAATCTCCTTGCGATGGTATTGGTGGCACTGTCAAAAGACTTGTCACAAAAACAAGTTTGCAAAGACTATATAAAGATCAAATACTTACTGCATCGCAGGTATTTGAATTCTGTCGGGAAAACCTACAAGGCATTTCAGTTCTCTGTTTCAAAAGATGAAATGGTTCAAGTCAGAAATTTTCATTCCCACGCTTTGAAAGTGCAAAAACTGTTCCTGGAACACGATCTATGCATCACATTATACCACTATCACCAACCAAGATTGGAGCAAAAAGGCTAAGCTATGATACTGATTTTAGTATCATTCATGATTTCTCTGCACTTCCGCCACTGATGCCATTATGCTCTGTGCAGCCCAACTGCTATGTTGCATTTGTATATGACTCTTCTTGGTATCTGGGGATTGTTGAGAAAGTGAATGGTGTAGAAGGAGATGTTACAGTAAGGTTCATACATCCTGATGGACCATCCCCGTCCTTCTATTGGCCTGATAATGATGTTTGTGATGTCCCATTCTCACATATTCTATGTGAAGTTGATATCACCACAGCAACAGGCCATACTTATTCTCTAAACAAAAAGTCTTCTAGATTGGTGGAAGAAAAGTGGTCCTCATACAAAAAAATATTAAATGTGAAGCATTAAAGCATCTTGTCATATATATAGTTCCAAATGAACTTGAATGCAGATTCATATCTTATACGAGTATATTTTATAGTTTGTAGTTTTGTTTTATATTGCAATTTTTTTTTACATTTGTATATTTTTATGCTCACTTATGTTGTTAATGTTTCTTGAGTAGTTAACAGTATTTCTATTATTGTGATATTGTGGGAATGTTAATGGCTGAATGAAAATGTTTTAAAAATTCAAGATGAATTTTTTTTTTTTTGTGAGTACAATTCATTTCTCAAAATTGATTTTTTTTTGTGATGCAAATTTACTATTTGCAGATCAGTTTCTAATTTTTTTCAATGATTTTCAGAGGGGAGGGCAAGTGTCCAAATTTTTTTTTTTAATTTTACAAAAAAAATTAATCAACAAAATTTTATTTGGCCAATTCTTTCACGAATTTTTTTTTGAGAGTACCATTCATTTCTCAAAACTGATTTTTTTTTTTGTGAGGGAACTTTACTATTTGTAAATCTCTTTGTAATTTTTTCAATGATTTTCAGAGGGGGGCAAGTGTCCAAATTTTTTTTTAGAAATTTAACCAAAAAAAAAATTATTCTATAAAATTTTTTATAGTCAATTCTTTCATGATTTTTTTTTTGTAAGAACAATTATTTCTCAAAACTGATTTTTTTTGTGATGAAACTTTACTATTTGTAAATCACTTTCTAATTTTTTCAAGGATTTTCAGATGGGGGCAAGTATCCAAATTTTTTTTTAGAAATTTAACCAAAAAAACATTAAACTACAAAATTTTTTTTGGCCAATTCTTTCACGATTTTTTTTTGATAAGAACAATTCATTTCTACAAAATGATTTTTTTTTATGATGAAACTTTACTATTTGTAAATCACTTTCTAATTTTTTCAAGGATTTTCAGATTGGGGCAAGTGTCCAAATTTTTTTTTAGAAATTTACCAAAAAAAACATTAAACTACAAAATTTTATTTGGCCAATTCTTTCACAATTTTTTTTTTGAGAGTACCATTCATTTCTCAAAACTGATTTTTTTTGTGAGGAAACTTTACTATTTGTAAATCACTTTGTAATTTTTTCAATGATTTTCAAATGGGGGGGGGGCAAGTGACCAAATTTTTTTTTAGAAATTTAACCAAAAAAAAATTAAACTACAAAATTTTTTTTGGCCAATTCTTTCATGATTTTTTTTTGAGAGTACCATTCATTTCTCAAAACTGATTTTTTTTGTGAGGAAACTTTACTATTTGTAAATCACTTTCTAATTTTTTCAAGGATTTTCAGATGGGGGCAAGTATCCAAATTTTTTTTTAGAAATTTAACCAAAAAAACATTAAACTACAAATTTTTTTTGGCCAATTCTTTTATGATTTTTTTTTGGTAAGAACAATTCATTTCTACAAAATGATTTTTTTTGTGATGAAACTTTACTATTTGTAAATCATTTTCTAATTTTTTCAAGGATTTTCAGAGTAGAGCAAGTGTCCAAATTTTTTTTTTAAATTAACCAAAAAAAAAAAACAAAAAAAATTATAAAACAATTAAAAAAATTTTTATACGGCCAATTCTTTTATGTTTTCATAAACTACATGTCACAACGCATATTCAGGGAAAAAATTGTCATCCTACTTGTTTTCATTTAAAAACTGCTGCCAATTTTCAAATTTTCACAATTCGCTTTGAAGTACCACATTGCATCAAACTTTCTGCTATTATTACCAACAGAATGTATATAAAGCAATAAAAATTGGCAAAAGTTCATGAAATTAAGTATATTAGCAGTACACAAAATCTCAGTTCTCAACTAGGTAGTGGGTTACATGGCCTGGATGACTTGACATGGAATAACCCACGTGTAAAAGGAATCGCTGATGCGAATGACGTCACCACTGGATGATGACAGTTAAGTTCTGGATGGGGAAGCTACCTCAAGGAAAGGCGTTACGAAGGCGTTAGCTAAGTTCTGGCGGTTCGTTCAAAATGGGCTTTGCAGATACACTTCGAGCAATTGTGAAGTTAAATAACAACGCACTCAAAAACTGTAAGTAGAAAACTTACATTTCAAGAGTTCCCATTGAAGGTTATATCGTGAATTGGAATTAAGTTTGGCAAGAAGCATTCGCAAACACAAGAAGTCACGAGTCATAGTAAATCCCAAGATTTTTAGGAATAATGAAGTGCGCAGAAAATTTAATTAACTATCAAGTTTAAAGGCAATAATAGGAAGAATTATTTTGGTTATTTTAATTGAAGAATTATACAAAGCTTTATTTTACCGAATTTACTTAAGTCAAGTAGTCGGAACAATTATTATAGAAGTATCATTAATGAACTCTTCCGCAAGTTGCGAGAATTGATTCAAGTTATTATTTGTGATTCAAGTAAAGCAAAACGATTCAAGGCGTAATTAGTTAATTATTACAGTGCAAGCAAATAATAGTGAGCGGTTACTATTAGTAATTGTTGTGCATTGAGGAATTTAATGTTAGGAAATACGTTGGTGCTGAGTGACGTAATAACAGACAGTGACATCGAGAGATATTATTCAATAATGTGTAGATTGAATAAGTCACATAATGTGAAAAGATTGAATATTTCACACATAGTGAAAAGCCATATTAAATATTTCACACAAAGTGGAAGGTCATTTCCCTAGATTAATTAATACCAACGGTATTGTGGAGATACAGGGAAGACATATTAAATTGGAGCAAACTATTGCTTATCTGAGAAGATATTAAAGACTCAGTTAATTTTAATATTTTATTCAGAAGACAAAACTTATTAAACTGATGGAACTTTTGAAATTATCCGAATTATTGTCAACGGAAATTTTTGTATCATCTTTATAAGTGCTAGATTAAAAAAAAAAGAAAATCCACTCTCAACCCTTTTCATTTCCTCTCAAAACATTAGTAGTAATTTATTGGGTTGGCGAATAAGTTCGTTCGGTTTTATCTAACAGTTTTATTTAATTAAAAAAAATTATAATAACAATAGATTAATCAATTATGAGGTGGGAGGAGGTCGTAAACAGTAACGGAGAATCCATAATTGATTAATCCATTGTTATTATAATTTTTCTTAATTAAATAAAACTGTTCTATACAACCGAACGAACTTATTCGCCAACCTAATAGCATTCAATTCAAAAAGAATGGAAAATACATCTCAAAACTCCAAATATACTCATCCGTCGAAATCAGAACGAATTGCTTCAAATTATGAGTATACTGATCAGGCTTTACTAGCTGAGAATGATAACGACATGCAAGAGATGTTAGACAGAATTAAATAAACAATAGAAACATTTAGAATGAAAATAAACCAAAGTTATTTTAATATCAAAGCTAGAAAAACAAATAAATTAACCATCAATAGACAAAGAATTGAATAAGTAAAACGTTTGTTATTTGGGACAAATTATCACACAAGATTGCAAATGTACAATGGATATAAAAATTAGAATAGCAATGGCTAAGACTGCATTTAGAACTAAACAAAACTTACTGATATGTAAAAAAAAAATAGATAGTAACTTAAGGAAAAAAATATTAACAATTTATATTTGGTCAGTTGCATTATTAACTCGGAAACAAGGACACTTAACACAAAGGAAAATAAATATTTTGAAGCCTTTGAAATGTGCTGTTACCTTAGAATGGAAGAAATAAGCTGGACAGAAAGAAAGACAAATAATGAGGTATTAGGAATAGTGGATAAAGAAAAGGAAATTCTAAGTCTAATTAAAAGAAGAAGATTAAAATGAGTGGAACTTATATTGAGACATGATAATCCTACACAGAGTCCTTGAGGGGAAGATTCGAAGCGAAGGTAGAGGAAGAAGACCTAGCAATATTTCTTTTCCTTAAACAGGAAACTTCATCAGGTTCTGAGGACAGGAAAAAAACTTTCCTTTTGCTCTTAGAATTCGTTAAAAAACTATACAGTAAAAGTTTTATATTACATCATTTTTGCAAATAATTAAATTTTAGTAATAGCATATTTCACATTACATCATTTTTAAGAGCTTTTTTCTTTTTTAACGACGTTGAAGTCGTAGTAAACAAACTCAAGCATAAATACATCAGAAAGAAGAGATTGACAGGAAAATCGAATCTGAGAAGTTTTGATATTAACCAGCTCGAGCAAGTGCTATGGAGGAGTTATCAGATCAGTTTGGGCTAAAATTTATCTGATGCAGAAAGAGAACGTTTGAAGACAATGATCATGGATTGCTTCAGCCCATCTGCTCGTCCTTTGGGAAAAGTTAAAGGGAAGGCGATAAACATAACGATCGACCAGTCCATTGTTGTCTCCTTATCGCATGGCCCCCGCTTGAGAGAAGAGAGATGCGGAGACAAATCAACGAATTGCTTGAGCAGAACGTAATCGAGGAAGGTATTCTGTCCCAGTGCTATTAGTAAAAAAAAAAATCAGAAAAAAACGGTTTTAGGTTAATGATGGATTTTCGTAAACTGAACAAGGTTCTAAAGGGGAATCCTTACCTATTGGTTAGGGTAGAGGATGCGATCTTGTCTCTAAACATAGCCATCTACCCTATTCTATATTGGACCAGCGGATACTTTCATGTGAAGTGAAAGAAGACGATGAAGCTAAACTGGGTTTTTCCACCATGGACGGACCGACATCAATATTCTCGCTTTCCAGGGATTGGCCTTGAGCTACTTATTTTCAACGATGATATATTTGGGCATTTAAAATGGCATGCTGTATTGCCGTATATCGACGACCTCTTAGTGTTCAGTCCAGGGGAAGATACTCATCTCAAGGCAAGTTCTTGAAAGTGTGAGAAGCGCTTGAATTAAACTCGAGCTATCGAAATGCCGATTCTGCATCGATAGGATTAACTGTCTGACTACGAGATTGGAATGGACGGAGTGAGACCTTCGAGGGAGCATCTACAGGCAATTAAAGAAAACCCTACCACTACCACAGTGACGGAAGTGCGATCCTTTCTAGGAATGTGTAGCTAACACAAAATTTTATTGAAAGATTTTTAGAGAAAGTTGCATTCCAGAAGGAAGAATGTTATCGTGTCTTTAACTCATTTCAGAAAAGAGGAGATATCCTGAGAATATTACATGATGATAAGGCGAAGGGACATTCTGGAAGCTCTCAAATGTTGCAAGAAATATGTAAAGAAAGTCTATCTGGAGAGGAATGCCGAAGAATATCAGGCATTACATTAGAAGTTGTGATGTTAAAATCCTTTCTTCACATCTTGAAAAATCTCTAACTGGAACTGTTATATGGATTTCGTTAAAATATGCTATGTTTATTTGTGGCCTAACGTGAAATATGACCATGATTAATAACATCATAATATTTAAAATAACTCTAAGCTTTAATCGATATTTCGTCCTATATAAAGGACTTTGACGAGTCATTTACAGGAATCTTAAAGAAAAATACATCTCTCCTTCTTAAATTCGAAATAACACAACATCCAAGAATTTAAATTTCGTCAAAGTCCTTTAAATAGGACGAAATATCGCCGGGAGGAGGATTAAAGCTTATTTAAATATTATGATGTTATAAAAATTCTTCATAACCACACGTTATCCTTTAAAACTCTTTAATCGTGATATTTCGCAATCTTTTATCAAGATTGCTTCGTCGGACGTTAGGTATAAGTTTCAAAAACTCATTCCCTAAGATACAAAATTCATAACAATGATAGAATTTACAATGGTATAGTATTTGTAAAAAACAAGGGTAATACATCAATAATGCTACATTATTATCAAGATACAATATGATGGGAACATAACATTCTTGTCTAAAGAATAAGGGGAAGGTAGTACATCATTATTATGACTTCAAGAATAATTTTGACAAAACAAAGGGAAGGTAAAAAACATTATTACTTCGATACAATTTTAAAACCAATAATATTTTAGAGGAATTTGTCAATATTTTTAATGCTTTTTTTGAATTTGTGTAATGTGCAACTGTTAACTTTGAGAAATCTTTCTTTGTTGATACATGGGAAAGTGTTGATAATACAGGATTCAATCCTGAACCTATCTTTTTCTTCATCAATTTTGAATAAAATGTTGACTATTATGATGTTGTTAATTTTACGGTAATACTAAGAAGTTGTTAATGACCATGATTACTTTGGTCTCCACCTTCTCCCGTCATTCATAAAATTGATGTCTCAGCACTGCATGCTCAGTATCGACTACATACAACAGGCTTAAGGACATTAATCATATTTAAAATGAGATATTGTTAAGTACATATGTGAGTATCATATTTAAAGTGATATTACGCTCATTGACATAAAAATTTGCACCAAGAAAAAGTCATTCTACAAACGCGAAAGTATGTAAATAGCTAAGGCGAGGATAGATATGAAAATAAGTAACTTTTGGTGCAATGGTCGCTCGTTGTATAGCGGCGCTGCAATCGCAAGCCCTGGGACTTGCAGTGGAGTCCAAATGCACTGAAGGTCTGTAATTGTACTATCACTAGAGAATTTTGGAGAACTTTTCTTGAGGACGAACGTCTCTGTCTACGAACACCATTTGCGAACAAATTTTGCTTCGCTTCACGAACGATGCTTCGGTTCACGAACACGCACCCACGAAGCAGATGGAGCGTAATGGACCATTTTCGCAAAATTCTCCAGCAAAGAAAAAGGCAAATTTTTCTGGATCGTTATCTTATGCAATTACCAACTGCCTCTCCCTCGAAAGAGTAATCTTCCTCCTCCCTTCCCCTCTCCTCCTCCTCCATCCCCGTGTGCCAGCAATTATCAACAACAAAGGTAAATTATATATGTACTGTAAAATTAGTTTTATTTTGGTAATTAAACTGCTTTCTTCTAATATTACTGATATATGTATTTCCTTTCTGTATTATTTCCACACATAAAGCCATAACTTGTTAAAAAAAAAATTCTAGGACAAAAACCTAGAATTATTTATTATTTGGATTTACATTAATTGCAATGGGAAAAAATTGATTCGGATCACGAACTTTTTGGTTCACGAACAGGGTCAAGGAACGGATTATGTTCGTGAACCGAGGTATCACTGTATTTTAAAGTAAAAAAAAAATAAAAGAAATGGCACATAGTTCTGTAGTATAGACTAAACTAGCAAGGAAGATGATTAATGTGAATTTTTTAGCTTTTATAAATTTGTTTATTCACGAATTAGGTGAAAGCATTTCAAATTTAGGTTTTAACAGTCTGGCTCAACTCAGAAACGACCTGATTATCAGTAAATGTTTTAAAATGATACTGACTAAATTTTGTTTTGTTTTTTTTTAATGCATTTCTAAATTAAAAGTCATTAATTTCTTAGCAGCGAATTTTATTTACAAATTTTTCAGTTAAGCTTTTTTCTCGTTCATTATTTACGTTGCGAAATAAAAGAAAATAAAGATATTTTATAAAACATATTTTTTTTTGATGAATTATTGCTTTCCTGAGCATAAACAAACCCTTTACTTTTTTCCCTTAATTAAATCTACATTCAATACATTTGAGGAAGTTTTTTTTTTGGTCTCATGAAAAGCAAATTTAACGTCGTCATAATTCATTAATAGAGAGAAAAAAAGTCACAACCGGACATCAAATATGTCTTCGCACTTTGAGCCATCATCAACGGGAACAACTGTTTCGTCCTTATTACCCCTGATGTTTGACTCCGTTGCCCGAAAGCTAAGCTAAAAGCATTCTCGATCCTGGGAATGGGCCACCGAGATAAAAAAAAAACAATCAAATAAAAAATAATCCTGTGAAATCCACAGTATTAATCCCTTGTCCTTTCACTGAAAGGCACTAAGGAATTTAATTACAAAAAAAAGAAATATCATAAGTTCAATGAAAAGCAAATTTAACGTCCGTCATAATTCATTAAAAGAGAGAGAAAAAAAAA
>JAFIDM010064743.1:0-11250 GCA_023159025.1 Thereuonema tuberculata
TTACATATATATATTTATTTCTTCATTGGTCCATCTGTTCATGCTTAATTCCAAAATACTCCAAGCAGATAACTTTACGCCATTAAGAATCTCATCTAGCCACTCCTATAACATGAAGATATCATTTCGTTAACGGAGCTTCCGATGTACACGTTTTTTCATTGGCCAGCCCTATCCAGCACTTCATTGGCCGAAACAATTCAATATTTAAAATTAATATCATTGGTTTATGTTTTTTTATACATAAGCACATGTATCTTTCATAATTGTCTGTCGATAAAGTCAGGTCGCAAAGGCAAAACCGGACCTCAGTTTCCATTTTTTATTGTGTTAAAAACTTTTTAACTTTTTAATTTGTGTGTCGGTGTGAACTTGGAATGTTTAAATGAACACGTTAAAATTTCAAAACAAATTATATTTAAGAATAACAAATAAAATGAAAATCAAATAAAAGAAAAAAAAATAAATAAAGTAAAATTTTAAAAAAGGAAAAACAACTACTTCAAACAAACCACGGGTCTATTCATGGGCCTCAGGGAAGTTCAGCATTAGTTGTGGAACTCTGAATGATATACGTAGAAGAAAAGGTTATGACTCTATTTAAAACTGATGAAGTAGAAATTCATCTCTATATGAAATATGAAGATGACCTCATAATAATCACCAACCAACAAATAAAACTAGTTATTAAAGACATATTTCATATGATTTCGACAGACATTAAATTTGACACTGAAGTCGAACATAATAACGTGATATCCTTCTAGAATTTAAAAATTAGAAGAATCAATTTTCATACAACATATCCCTACACCGTAAACCACACTGTAAGAATTTACCGTGATTTTAACAGTGATGTCCAATAAAAAAAACAGTGCCCGCCAATAAAATGTAAATAACAGTTTTATACCGTTTTTTTTTAGAGTCTCGCCGAAGTCTCGCTGTTGCAACGTGAAAGTTTCAGAATCGCGCATGCGCAGTATGCTTCTCCTTCAGCGGAAAATTTAAGTGAAAGCGTACTCGCGTTTTCAGTTCATTGTATTTAAATTCTAAATCCATTCAA
Organism: Thereuonema tuberculata; assembly: GCA_023159025.1. Classification (NCBI taxonomy): domain Eukaryota; kingdom Metazoa; phylum Arthropoda; class Chilopoda; order Scutigeromorpha; family Scutigeridae; genus Thereuonema; species Thereuonema tuberculata. The sequence continues at coordinate 1,064 of JAFIDM010064743.1, forward strand.
TTGCTTCTGGTTCATCAGTAAATTTTCAAAGTTTATTAATACAAAGATATACCGAAGTTCGTTTAGATAAAACAACTCTTTTCAAGTAGTGAAGATTTTCTACATTTTGTGCCTGATTTCGAGTGGATTCTTAGGCCTAATTTGCTAATGGACGCTTCAGCATTTAATGTAAGTATATAATTTTTTATTTTATTTTTTATCTTTTTTAGTTAATTTATAACTAAAGAAAAAAGTAAGCTCAGAAAATTTCAATTACATCTCGGAAACTAATAAATTTCTCGAAAGATAAGAATAAAGATATTTTATCTCGATATTTTTTTTTTTTTTGTACCTACCATTAGTTTGCAAGAATAGAAACTACTAAAGGAAGTAAGAATTAGAAGCTTTAATTTAATTGCTTTAAGACAAAAGATTCATTTGTAATAGCTGATAAAAATGTTAGTAGCAGTAAAGAATAATAATGAATTAGAAATTTAAATGGTAGGCCTAGTAAAAATATTTTTTAAATAAATTTAAGAATATTTTGGAATACAAAGTTTACATCTCATTTACATAATTTATTTTTAATCTTTCACTTTATAAAAAAGATATATTTTAATTATTCAGTAATTAGCCTATTATTTCTGATATACAGTAAGTGTAAATTAAAAATGGTTAATTTACTTAGGCACCAAGTGGCTACGTAAATTATTTATTTATTTATTTTTGAATCAAATTCAGTTTCGTTTTGCTGAGAAACTCTTAGGCACACAAATTGGAGAAATAGCTAAGCAATAATAATAATTATCCCTGTTTAAGCTCTAGCTATATCTATATGTAACAATATGTAAAGGATACTTGATTATGTTTTAGAAAGGAAAAATTATAAAAACTTTTTTTTATCCCCTTAAGCACTTATGTAAAACTTTTCTTAATCCCATGTATATATATATATATTATATTATTAATTCATTTGTTAGGTAAAATCATAAACATTAATGAGTACCTCTCCTTATTTTATTTTATTTTTAAAATCTTATTTCGTAAATTAGCTGAAAATTTATTGTCTTTTGATAGATATTTTTATAATAGAGAAAATAGCAGTTTTGTAAAAAAAATTCTCTTGCTACTTGCTTCGTATAATTAATTTTATATTTTTTTTTTTTTTTTTAAGTATTGCAGATTTCAATGCAGATCTTAAATAAGTTCACAGTGATCAGATTGCAATGACAAGCACACTATTTGTATGGTAAGTACAATTTATCTCTTAAAAATTATCTCAACAATACTTTATATATATATAAAAACAGTGAATGCTGAGACTAAAACATAAATCAGAAAGACTAATTTAAGAATAGAGACAATAGAACACCTACTTATTCTTGTAATTTGACTCATGTTGAGCCTTTAGATTAATTTAAGATTTGTGTTTCTGCATTTCTGTTTAGTCTCAGCATTCAATATCATATCCAGAAGATAAGTGTAATTTAAGATATTTTATAACTTCTAAGTTTTTTCTTTCTCAGATCAGTAGCATGTCTGAAGAATGTACTGAATAATAAAAGAAAACAATCTTATAATAAGCTTCAATTCAGTAAAAGAAATATTCAAAATATTCCTGTAGTTAAATAATAAGGGGTTAATGACACATTCTCACTATACATTCACTAGAAGGTCCCCCCCCCCAAGTAGGAAGTATAATATTTGTAATGTTGAATATTCGTACATTAAAAATTTATATTAATTTCCTCACCAATACTCGGACATTAATTTTCCGTGTTGAAATATGCAGTATGAAGGAACACTTTTTTTTTAATTAAGTGTTCTGCAGTAGCTAGTTTTTTTATTATGAATAAGATGACCAAAGTATGACACTGAGAAGGTGTAATTACAGCTATTTTAAAAAATTAATTTATTGTAACTGATTTGATAAATAACAAAAACATTACAGTTTATCTTACATTTAATTAAAAGGTTATATTTTTAAAAAATTGATTTACATTCTTTTTTGATTCTCAAATTCAAGATTAGTTCTCTATTTAACTTTGGTAACCTATGGAAGAAAATTGATTAATAATATATCTTCAATTTAGGAAAACATCTTGACAATAGATGTTTGAAATGGACAGTACAATTGTAAAAGAATAAAAAAAAAACAAAGAGGATATTGATTCGCAATCAACCTTCCATACTCATACAAACACAACTTATTCACATTATTATTTATTTTTTTTTTTAGGTGAGGAGATTTGTATCCTTGCATAGAGGAGAAAAAAAAAACTTGAACAGCCTCGCCCACCCCCCTGTCATATAAGTATACACAAAAATATGTATATTTTTACAATGTGTTAATTTCCTCCACCATGGAAGGATACAAATCTACTCATCTAAAAAAAATAAAAAATAATAGCAATAAGTGTGTGTTTGTATCCTCTCTTGTTTTTTTAATTTTTTTTTTTTTTTTTTATTAATTGACAATTGTACTGCCCAGCTCAAAAAACTATTATCAAGATTTTTTTCTAAATTGAAGATGGGTTATTAATCAATTTTCTTCCATAGTCTACCAAAAATAATAGGGAACTGATCTCCACTACTGATCTTGAATTTGAGAATGAAAAAAAAAATTAAATCAACTTGTACAAAACATCCTTTAAATGAAATGTAAGGTAAGCTTTAATGTTTTTGTTATTTATCAAATCAGTTACAGTAAGTTAATTTTTTAAAATAGCTGTAATTACACACCTTCAATGTCATACTTTGGTTATCTACACAGGTGTCCATCTACATTCATAATGTGAATAGTAACTTGGAAATTGTATCCTTGATTGATTGATAAACCAAAAAAAAGTTTTCATTATCTTTTCATACAAAGCAAGCACTTGCATATTAGTTTGTGTCGAGGGCTTTTTTTGAGTTATGGAATTAAAGAGTTGTCATGCCATGAAAACTGAGGGAGTAAGTTATACATGTCCAACATGAACATTTATATACATGCGACACACACACACACAGCTGTATTCACTTAAATATAGCATTAACAGGAACTTTTACTGTTGACGGCAATAAAACCAAGCATTTGGACCCAACTTATATCATAATTTCTAACTTTTGAAGAATGTAATTATGTCCTGACTAAGACCATTTTCATTTTTCCAAGTCAGTCATTAATTATACTTTTACATGTACATACTTTAGCACATAAAAATGTAATGCATGATAACAGAACTATTACTTCTAAAGTGTTATACCTAGTTAATAATAGGTGCATATTAATAATTAATTTTTCTCTTTCAGAAACAAGCATTGAGAAGAAATGCAAGGCGAATAAGAAATAAATGCTGCAGGTTTCATCAAAAATGTTATATTTGTAAATACCCATTAAAATGTATTAACTTTTATTCGGAGTGCATCTTTTTTTATGTATATATTTTATATAATGTTTTATTATACATTGTGATACATTGACCTACACAAATTTTATAAGTTTAGAGAACAGTGCCATTATTTTGTATGACATACACATTGTTAATTAGAATTCTTCGACAATTTACACAAATTTGGTTACAGAACACATTTGTTACTTTTTCCATTACATTCATGTGGCACTTCAATGATATTTACAATTGGAACAAAAGAACTCCAATTGTCACCTGACCAAGGATCCGGATGTGGATCCCGCATCAGGTAGTGCAAATTTATGTTGGTCCCAATTACATATACATTTTTCTTACTATCTGGCATCCATTATTAAAATACAGAAAAGAAAATTGGCACCGTATTTGTAACAGTTTTCAGCCATGATTCCCATTTAAACAACAAGAGGGGAAAATAAACGGCTAACACCTGTTACAAATACGGTGACCTTTTTTTTAACGGTGTTGTAGAAATTACGGTAATTTACCGTTAAAAAGACGGTGACCGTTTCTTGCAAATATTACGGTGACAGTCATTTTAACGGTAATTTACCGTTAAAAAGACGGTGACCGTTTCTTGCAAATATTACGGTGACAGTCATTTTAACGGTAATTTACCATTAAAAAAACGGTGACCGTTTCTTGCAAATATTACGGTCACCGTCAATTTAACGGTAATAAGTCGGCAGCCATAATTGACGGTTATTTACCGTTTTTTCAACGGTCAACTTTTTACAGTGCAGCGGCCACAAATATTGCTACCGTACTTTCGTGTGGGCACGATCGTACAATGGCGGGGGTACGTAATGCGACTGAACAGAAAGGTTCTTTAAAATAACAGATTATATTGAGCCCGATAAGTTCCAATTACAAATAATCTCAAATAAGAATTAACGATTTCGGTACTTCTATGGGGTCTTCTTCCGACTGGCGGAACGTCTCGACAACTCCACGGCAAATGCGACTATAATTTCGGCTACGGAAGTCTTCCCCGTCACCTCTAATCGATTACCGGGCCTCTTCGGATCTCTGCGGCACTTAGACCACCTTTCTCGGCAAGGGATGTCTTCTCCGTTGCCTCTAAATGGTTACCGGACCTCTTCGGATCTCTGCGGTAATTGGACCACCTTTTTCGGCAATGGATGTCTTCTCCAACGCCTCTAAACGATTACCCGACCTCTTCAGATCTTTGAAATAACGTACTTCGTTGTGGGGCTCCACAACTGAAGTCTTCTCTTCCACTGTCCCGGATGGGAACTCTTCTGGGACCTTTGTCCGAAAAACACTTCTGACTATTGTCTCTTGGGTGGGAGTCTTTCCGCGGCTGCATGCCACACAATCGAACTGGCTCTATTCTCCGAGTGGAGACCTCTCTCTGGGCACCTGCCCACGACCGAACTCGAACACTTTCCTCCAAGTGGAGAACTCCTCTCTGGGCTCCTGCCCACAGACGAAGTGACTTTCAGGCTCCCTGCGTCTCTTTTTATGGGCGCAGTTTGCCTCGATCCTGTCTCCGGAATAGTCGACTCGACACAGGTAGGTCGGGAGATCGAGTCAACTTCGTTGGAGGGGGAGTGGACAAAACGACAGGTAACAATATCACCTTAAACTTAAACTCTTATTTGCCCAGATCATATAAAGTTAATATTATTTCGATGTTTTTACACAGAGAATTCCGCCAATCTGCTCAAGTTACTGAAGTTCCTCTTATCCTTACAAGTATGTCCTGTCCAGAAACCAGACCCTCAGTTCACGATGGAACAGTCTAGATGTCAACCTACTATTACATCCTCTCACCTCCTTTATCCGATGGATTTATCTTCATTTTCCGCCATTCAATATTCTCGAATATAATTTGAATATGTGGTTTCTTCTGCTTTGTATATAAAAACGCCAATGTAGTTCAATTTTAATTGTATCGCCCGAAGACATTAAAATATATTTAAAAATTCTAAATTCAATGTGTTTCAGCACCCTACGTGGAGGAATCATATTGAATTTAGCATTTTTAAATATATTTTAATGTTTCTCAACATGTGTGTAACCTTTATATTACTATAGTTTTAGCGACACATATATAATAGTTAAAAAGTTAGAGTTTTCTTTCTCTTCAAACTGTCATCTGTTTTTAGAATGGTTTTTCGCAATAAATCATTAATTAGTAGTTAATAAATAATTTTCAATCAGAACAAATTCTATTTTGATGGTTAAGGCGTAGTGACGGCATTTTTAAAATGGGTTGCTCAGCTTGGCTTCTCCAGTTCGTCTGAGGACGATTGACGGATTTGGCAATCGAAAAATGTTACGGTTTGAAATTTGAATTGTTTTTATTTAATCCCTATTTGCGTTTTTTATTACAATAATTTAAATCGTTATTTTATACAATTTAAAATTCTTTACTGAAAAAACATTAATAATCGGCAGAGTAGTATTATTCAACTAAACACACTTGAATATCTCTTCAACACTATGACTTTAGAGGAGAAGAAGATGGTTAGGAAGTAATTCTTATTTTATTCTGATGTATAGAAACTGTCTGAAAGGAAAAGAAATGTACAATAATCGTGTAAGTTGATATCCAATGGACGTTTGATGATATTTAGATACGAAGCATCATAAATAAATTAATACTGTCAATTATCCTTCATATATAACGAAATAGTCTATGTTATCTAATTAAAAAGCTTACATTTGGAAGATAAAAAAATTGGTTTATAGCTAAAAACAATTTTTTTTTGTCATGTCCTCACGGAGATATTTGGTCACGTGTTCTATCAAATTTATCTATTGAAGCAGTTTACAGGACACGTCGTAAAATTTATTGTTATTGGAGATGACTTAGTGCTTACTTGCTAGGGTTCTTGTATCAATATTCTGCAAAAGAAGATTAATTCTATCTTAAGGACATATCACAATAAGAAAGAATAACTTAAATTTAATTTGAATTTTGATTTGACAATGAGTACAGATAAAGATGCTTAGAAATAATATGAATTTAAATATCCTTATATATATTAATGATAGGAAACAGAATAGTTTCGACAGACTTAAAAAATATCATGCAGTTAAAATGGATTCAAACCCGGATTATAATAAACATTTAGAATTGTAGTAGGAAAAGCAAAGAAGCTTAGTGGCTGCCTTGTAAAATGTACCACATGTACCTGTAGTTTAAACAATTCTGAAAATAGAATAATTACCGATTCCATTATATTGGAATCTATGATTCAAAATTCTGTATAAGCTGGAGAGGAGGGTGTTTATAAATTTATCTCTAAGAAAACAGTAGCAGAGAAGCTTTTGGTCATAAAAACAAATAAAACAGTATCTGTTGAAACTTTATTAGTTTTATCTCAGCGCCCACCATCATTCCATCTCATACAAAGTAAAGTTCTTCAATCGATAATTCATACAATATATGAACAGCAAGTATGGACGATTAGAAATAATATATTTCCTTTGGATTAATTAAATTTAGCTCAAACACAAAATTAAATATTTAATTAAGCTTGCAAGTCAAAACGTTGTGAGTATATTTGAATTTTTTGAATTTTAATTCTGTGTTTGGCCTAAATTTAACTACTCTTAATTAAATTACGAACGTTAAATAATTGTAAAACGTAATTGTAAATAAATTTCGTTTTAAAAATAAAGTAATCCAACATAGTCCTCATCCATCAAAAATTGATTTTCTTACAAATGATCCTAAAGCAAATTAAATAAGAGTAGTTGGAACCGACAGTATTTAAATGAAACAAATAGTGGTTTCATTTAATGTAATTAATCTCGCCGCGCCAGCATGGTCGAGCGGTCTTAGGCGTCGGTTTGCCGTGAGGCCAGTGTGCTGGCGTCCGGGTTCAAATCCCGGTTGTGAGCATGGATGTTTCAATTTCCTTTCCTGTGTTGTAAAGCCTCTTCTTCACTTTCTCTTCGGTCTGACGTCATTCCGTAATGGCGTCCTAGAGAAGGCAACGGGAATCCACTCTAGTATCTGTTCCCAAGAATAAGTTACGGTTTCTCCTAGGGGTCGCTCTTCGGGGGTCACTAGGGTCCGTGAACTTTCAACCAATCTTCGGATTGAATTACTGTGTACTGTGTAATTAATCTCAAATATTTATGTCTTTACCTTATAATAGCACAAAATGACACTTGCTACCACCATGAACGCTGCTCATATTAAGTATTTTGGTATCCGTTTCACCCACACTTCAAAACCAACCCAGTAATCTCTCTTGAAACTTTTGCGAAATTGTATAATATTTGATACAACGTCTATCAATGGTCTAAATTAAGAATTACTTTTCCAATCAAGGAAGATGGGTAACTAAATATTATTTATCAAAGGTGTTTTCTTGTCGATACGGCATATTTCCCTTAATCTATATTACTAAAATCTTTTATTTCTCTGTCTGTCTGACCGGCGCAATTTTCTGAGAGAATGGAAAATAGAAATAATTTTTACAATGAAACATCCGCAACAGGGATCGAACCTGCAACCTTCTGATCCGAAGTCAGATGCCTTATCCATTAGGCCATAGGGACTACAACTCTCTTCATCTGGTTTTTTGACTTATATCTCCTTTCCTTTCCCCCATCAATAAGGAATGTATTCAATCTTTTTTTTTGAATCTCAAGATTGTTTATTTATTTCACATCAGTCAGTTTATTTGTAATTCGAAACTGACAATTAGAACGATAATTGCCGCAACGTTGCAATATTTTAAATATTCTTACTTAATCAAATCCTATGTGATCTTGAAAAATATGTGGGTGTACACGGCAGATGTTGGAGTAAAGAAAACAGAGCCAAGAAAGAGAGAAGCACTCTTTTTTTGAGGTGGAATACCGAAAAAATCACTATTTGCAACTCAAAAACCATCAATAAATGTAACTCAAACGTCACTGAAAAGTGACAATTATAATTAAAATGATAGTCACAAAATAATGAAGCGATACTTCTATTAGATAGAATACTGAAAAATCCCTATCTGTAACTCAGAAACCATCAATATTTGGAACAAAAAGCCTCTGAAAAGTGCCACTTAGAATAAAAAAATGTAATTTGTATGTGTGTGTGTGTGTGTGTGTGTGTGTGTCTTAATAAATAAAAAAATTGTTTTCCGTTACATAAGTGAGGCTTCCGGAGCGAAGCGACGGGTAGCCAACTAGTACTTCATCAAAATCAATGATTGAGACATCATTTTGAAGATTACGTTCCCCGCTAATGACAAAAAATAAACAAATTGTTTAAAAGTAATGTTTTCGTAACTATAATATACCAGTTCTGCTATTTTTAAGGACTAAATCATCTAAAAAATCATAACTTAATATAGAGTCGAATAATACAATTTCAGCTTCAGTACTTACTCAGTAAATTACTTTTTATGATATTTCAGGATATTCTGACGTGCTGGGAATATTATAACGGATAATGAAACACTTTTTTTAACCTTTCTCTCCTCATCTCACTTCAGCCATCATCCAGGGAACAATTAAATCTGTTTTACAAATGTTTATAATGGAACTTTAAAGAATTCATCTGTAAGAGTATAGAGTGCAAATACGAATACCGTACATGCTCCAATAAACGCCGAATCTCTAATTGTCGCCGGTCTCTAATAAGCGCCGGACTGCAGAGGGGACACGGCCAAATAGTAGCCGGTCTCTCACAGTTGCCGGGTCTTTGATATTTGCCTACCGGTACTAGTGTAAGCGTCCGTATGTTAATAGTCGTGCGTAATACCTTACGGTACATTGCCTTACAAAATGCCGCCGAAACGGTGATTTAACATTGCCTTTAAGATTCGCGCGGTGGAATACGCGAAAGAATTCCGGTGAGGCGACCGCCCGTCATTGCGGATTCGTTCGACGAATAGCAGCGAAAGGTAGAGAAAGACATTGCCATTTATCTTTAAAAGTCTTATGTAGCATGTGAAATTCAAAGAAAGTAGCTGTTTGTAATATTAGCCGATATTTATGTGTAAAAATATTTCGTTCTGAAGGTTATTGTTAATAATGGCCGGCCTCTAAAAGCAGCCGGTCTCTATTAAGCGCCGGGAGCCGAGCTTAGTTTTGCAAATAAACGCCGGGGGCCTCTATTGGAGCATATACGGTATTCACACTTTGAATCGTTGATCTCAAACAAATATTTACGTCTTTACCTTATAATAGCGCAAAATGACATTTGCTACCACCATCAATGCTGCTCATTGTAAGTATTTTCGTCTCCTTTTCATCCACACTTCAAAACAACCCAGTAATACCTCTTGAAACTTTTGCTAAATTGTATAATATTTGATATAACGTCTATCAATGGTCCAAATTAAGAATTACTCTTCCAATCAAGGAAGAATGATTCCTATATATTATTTCTCAAAGGTGTTTTCTTGTCGGCACGGCCTATTTCCCTTAATATTTCATCAAAATCAATGATTGAGACATCATTTTGAAGATTACGTTCCCCGCTAATGACGAAAAATAAACAAATTGTTTAAAATTATTGTTTTCGTAAAAAAACTTTATTTTAAATACCTTTTTGTAAAAATGTAGACACGCTTTAACAGAAGCACTTATCTTTAGAAAGCAAAACAATATTTCAAATAATTCCAAACGTCGTAAACTTCAAATACATCTTGTTTTGAGTAAAAATGCGCTTTAAAAAGATATTTCATCGTTTATTTAATAAAAACAGATAAAAAAAAAACAAAGAAAGACTGATATTTTAACAAAAATAAACAATTTCTTACTTTAAAAAACAAAAAACAATGTCAACTTCTCTTATATTATTTCTCAAAG
>JAFIDM010064744.1:0-13268 GCA_023159025.1 Thereuonema tuberculata
TTTATTTATTTATTTATTTATTTATTTATTTATTTATTTATTTATTTAGTTTTTATCGCCCTAGAGCTATAAGATTCCCGTGTTTGTGTGTGATGTCCTCCAACAGCACAACGAGTCATATTTGTTTTGATTCCCCATGGTCTGGAGGTTTGGTGAAAATCTACTTCCGGTTCATGTCATTTCCGGTTTTAGAAGACCATTGACTTGGTCAGGAAAATATTGGTAACTTGACAAAATTGGGGTCTATCCATATTGAATCACCTACGCTGAGAACGAATTCAGAGTGCCACTTGCTCAAATTGTACGACCTAGCTTGAAACTGTACTTGACCCTTGAATTACAATGGTTTGACTAAATGAGTTTTGCACCCAATTAGTAGTAGTGTCACTTTTAGTAACCCAAACATTGGATAGATTGCAAATTGTCCATGGTTGCTCTGTTTTGTGTTTCAAACAAAACTATGAAATGACTTTTTCTGCAGACTAGAATATCTGCACAATATTAAATCAGGACAGCTTTCTAAGGTGTTCTTAACACATAATGTCAAAGACTCGACTCTTCACTCTTCAGAAAACTTATCCAAAATAAGTCTATTTCTGTTTTATCTCAACGTATTTAGATTCTCGTTCACTTTCACTAACCATCTTCTTTATCAGTCACGTGCAGTTTCAATTACGCTTAATGGAGATTTACGTCGCATTTTACCCTATTAGAATTTCCTAAAACAACAATTTCTTATCTTTGTTCATTGTAAAAAAAAAAACAAATCGGAATAAAAATTATTTCAAAGTTTACTCCAATCAAAGTCTTAACAATGAAAACTTGCAGAAACTTCTTTACATAACAAAGACAAATATATGTTTTTGAATCTAAATCTTTAATTTTTAAATTAAATTTAGTTCGAAAATAAGTGTTTTAAAAATTTAAATAGGAACAGGCTGTGAAACAAAAAGTTGTTTTCTACTTAAGAACAAATAAATGTAAAACTTTTACTTTTACTGTTTTGCAAATTAGTAAAAGAAAAGGAATACCAAATGTCAATGATGAAAACCACTTCAAAAGTTCAGACAGAATTATGCAATGAAGGTGGAAATTTTTCAGAATATTTGAACAAAAAATATATTGAAAATAAATCTGCTTTAAAATTTTAAAAAATATAGGATATTTACATGACTTTGCAATTTATTTTATCTTGTAAAAAATGTATTCACTGCATTTTAGAAAGTTTAACGTATATTCATATCTATTTAATAATTATATTTCTCACTCATTGCCCCATTTAACCGGAGTTGTTTCTAGTTATGCTACTGCAAGTTCAAAGATGTTAAGATACAGTGGAACTTGGATAATTCGAACGTCTTTAATTCGAAATCGTGGTTAATTCGAAGATTTCTCTTGGTCCCTTGAATTTCTTATTAAATCAATGTTAAAAAATCGTGGATAATTCGAAGTTCAACTTCCTTAATTCGAAGTTTTTTATAAAAAATTTCGAACCATAACGACTTTTCGGCGTTTCATCGTTAAGAAATTCGACACGTGACAACTGAAATCCCCTTCCCGCCACCGTTCGACACGTGACGCTTCAGACGCCATTCGAGCTTCCTGCTGTCAGTGTCACCATGTCTTTCAGTAAACCATGCATGTACAAGAATTTAACTTTCGCTGAAAAGGTCGCCGTCATTCGCGTGGTGGAAAAGGGTGTGAAGAAGAAATGCCAAATCGCCAACGAGTACGGGATAGCGCCGAATTTCGTCGGTACATTGAAGGACAAACCAACGTAAGTGAAGCTGTTTTCCGTTCACTAAACATGCTTGATGATTTTGCTAACCTTAAGCGACTGAATTCTACAAAACAATCAGATATTGCACAATTTTTTAAAAAACTATAATTTTCTGTATTGAATGTAATATGTGTAGCTTACGTCATATAAATCTTATTTTGTTTACATACATATAGTGTTTAAGTCTTTCATACCATGATCTTTCTGAATAAATATTTACTTATTGACAGAATAATCTTTGCAAGCATTCAGTGGACCTGAAATTAAAGTTAAAAGATGTAACTTGTATAATTCGAAAACTTGGATAATTCGAAGTTTTATAGTGGTCCCTTCATCTTCGAATTATCCAAGTTGCACTGTATTTCAAATAACATTTATCTTTGCCAATAATTTAAGTGTAGGTACTTGTTAGCATTTTGTTTTAATCATTTGCTAAGTACATTTTTAAGTGATTATAATTGCATATATGTCAAAAATTATCAAACTCTTAAAATAAAAATTTACTTTATTTTTAATTTCACAAAATTAAGAGTTATTAGTTTTGAAGTTAATATTTTTTATCATGATGATTTTTATATAAATATCAATAGCTGGAACCAAAAATTTTGACATTTCCAAAATTTTTATTATAAATTATTAATCTTTAATTTGCAAAAATTAATATTTTTAGTATTTTTAATATTAAATTAATAAGTTTAGATATTTTAACTTTAAAATAACTTTTTTAATTTAAAAGTATATATTTTTAATGTATAAACGTTTACATGTATACAGTACATAAACATTGCAATTAAGTGGGGGGTTTTTTTGTAGGATGATTTTTATTAATTTTATTTTATTATTTGGTTTATTTATAAACGAAAAATTCTATTAGTTTTTATATCCATTATTAATGTATATCTAATGGATATAAAAACTAATATTATATTTTTCATTATTTTTAACCAGTCTTATTTCCTATAAAAAAAAAGTGCACACTTGTTAATTGCAATGTTTGTGTATTTATTCCCATTTTACTTACTTTTCTTTGATATTGATCCTTGGCGTCATTCGGGGAACTGTTCGAATCGTACTTCTCGGTGTGGATGCAGCCGATGGCGATAAGTTATTCAGCGGGATGGACTCCATGATGACCATTGTGGAAGGAAGCAATACTGCAACAATAGGAACAAAGAGTTCAGCAGTTAGGTCACATGACCGTCGGCGGCCAATACGCAGCGTGTCAATGTTGACATATTTAATTGCACTCGTACTCGGTTGTTACATGTCATTTAAATGGTAATTGGGTGCTTGTATTGACTCACCCACAATTACTGTCGAGTCAATAAAGTTTTAAAGCCAAATGAAGAGAATTACGATAAGAATTACTTACTTCAATCAAACGAAAAAAATCAAGTTTATTCTTTCTTTGGGGATTTAATTAAAAGTCATACGACACAGCCACAGTCGAATTATTAACCTCCTCTGACTCAACATTTGTGATTTATTTTTTTCTTCCTGACAAATTTCTTTGAAGTGCTTTCAAACAAATACAGAGAAGATCAAAAGGATTCTGTTACTGTTATTAAAATCAACTGCGCAGTAAAACTGCGTGTAATTGCGCATTTTATTATGTAACAATTAAGATTACTTAGCAGTGAAGTCTAAAAACCATTTCGGTTTTAATATATATTAAGTCTAGTGAAACTATATAAAAGTATTATTTAATTCAAAACGGAAGACTATTTCAAATAAGTGCAGAGCCATACCCCGGGGAGGTTAGGTTCCGAAGCATGTCCGTAAGTCGAAGCAATGTATTTATTTTTTCACCTATTAGTGTACGCAATGCACAGCGATCATCGTATGCGTACGTAACTGCATCACTGAGAATAACCTAATGTTCGTAACAACCTTATTACCTTTGCTTTAAATTCCATGAACTATATTACAACTATATTTATGAGATTCTAATTTTATCACGAGAAAACTTTCAAATAAAAGTTAAAAAAACTTTAACATCAATTTAGTCACAAAGATAAACAGCCAAAGCGAACGCCATTGAAAACGATCAGATTAAACGTATGTAAATAACTAGTAGTGATGCGCTGCGCGAACGGCAGAGGCCGCAGCATACATAACTCGGAAGCACACTCCGTAACTTCGAGCTACGATCCCACTGCAAGTGCACGAAAGGGCAAGTCCGGCATATTATTATATTCGTAAATCAGTTGGAATTCAATCTGCGAAATTCATCTATTAATTCATTAATGTGTTACCTCTAGTTAATTCATTTCAAATTATGGCCTGGTGTTTTTTTTTTTTTTGTTTGAAAACAATGAAACAAAAACAAATCTATTAACTGCAATATTAAATTTACAGTTTACTGTTATTGCTTATCCTTGCAATTACTTATTATGAAGATTGGTAATGATTATTTATTTCTGTAATCAGAATCAGCAGAGAAAGACTTCCTTATATGGCGAAATCTGATCATTTACGTTCGCCTGGAAATCATGTCATCAAACATAGAAATGGCGTCTCTGCAATGGCGAGTTACATCAGTACGAGAGAGAAGACATTACACAGCTAAACGGATAATTTGGAATGTTTTTCAATATTTTAATAGCCAGTGTGATGAAGTATATATTCCTGAAGCGCTTGATAGTAGGCTATCGCAACTAATTTATCCGTTTAGACGGTGAAGAAAATTGTCCGCTAGGGGTCTTTTCGCGGGAATACATGCACCGCTCCCGGCATGAACTGGATTCGTGAAAAGCCTATGGATAACTTTGATATTGTTAGAGCCACTATCAGTGAAATTATTCGTGAGAATGAATACCCAACGCTTGATATCATTCTCTCGAAGCTTCAGTAAATGGTTGAATTCAAGGAAGCAACATCATTGCAACGAATTTTTCACTTGGAGTTGGAATTAAATATGGAAGAATTAATATCAGGAAATTCTGTATCGACATTAAATAGCTAAGCCAAGTTATTAAAAAAGTATAAAATTATTTAAATAAAAACAATAATACAAAAATATATTCGTAATTAGAAAGTACAAAACCAAAATGTTTTCGTTATGGTTATAAGATTCAGTTAGCAATAGATTTCACTGTGACGTCCTGACAACATCAATCCCCAAGCAAATTACGTCCTAAAAAGTTTTTCTTTCATGAAATAAGATGTTTGTGACTCGGCTGATTTCGATCCTTCAATTTTTACTGTTTATTTACCTTACTATCGTATTCTAAATTATGTTAATAACCTTGAAGCCATTCCATTTATATTTCCTTTATAAGAAATAGTGAGGGACAGGAAAATCGACCCAATATCTCTTCACTAACGTGTCTTTGCTTTTGTTTTAAAAATGTCGTTCATAGTAACAGACAGAAAGTTAGATTGAAGCTGTTACCGATTGTGAGCTACATTATTAAGTTATTTCTATCATTATCAAGGGAGTCTATTTTTTAATTTTCTGCCAAATATTAATCTTATTGTGATTCCGAATGACAAGATTTATATGTTTATTTGATTTTGAAATTCTTCTTTCCGAGGATGACAATTATCTAAGGGATTTGTACTCAATATGGCCTAATCATGTTATCTCCGTTAGTACACGATGAATCGAAAAGATGGTGAGAGTTGTATGTTAGGAAACGTGCTTCCGACCTGGCTGATGCAATTCCACGTCACAGCTAGTGCACGAATATCTTTTAAAAGAGATAGTTGCGCGCGTGTGTTTACTTCAAGTAATCGCATCTAATTTTGTGCGAATAAGTATCTGTTTTTAATAATTAGAGTTGGTCAAAAATTGATAGTATGCCTGTAGATAGTATGTTTAGCCGTGTTTTTAAGAACTCAACTTCGTTTTATTTTTTTTGCCTTTCTTTAAAGAAGAAATGTATTCTAATGTTAGGGGGACCCAACATGGCCTACTAGGGTACACGAAACAGGATTTATTTCAAGTTTTACAATGAGGATTCAGAGCCACAGGTTTATATCCGAATGCTGAAGAAGCCTTCAAACCAATTACAGCATCTAACCTACCAGTTCCTGAACAAGCACAACCTCAGGTTACATCTACTCAGATAATTGCTTCATCATCACGACGAACTTCTCTACAGTCTGGAACTTCAGATTTATCAACTCGCAAGCGCAGAAGAGCTAATGTCCACGGATGAGATTGATCTTATTGAAGATGCCTTGACTAATTCTGATGAAGAAGATTCATCTGAAGATGAGGAATTACATGGTAATACAAGCACATTTTCTGACTTGGGAGTAAGTCACCCAACGTCCAAGCAGAATCACTCTGCAGGTTACTGACATAAAGAGCTATCAATAGTAGGGCAGTTGGGTTGAAAATATTCTTGTTTTCCAACAAAGATGGAACTAAAGGTGTAGCATTAAAAAAACAAAGGCCAAGGGGCGCCCACAAAATCTATTCCGAAGAAACCAAAAAAAGTCTGCAAGAAAAGAATCCTGGTTTTTTTTTTTTTTGTAAAAACATGTGCAATGAAGATGTGATGACGGATAAGCGCATGTGAACTGCGTTCATGAAGAATGAATTGGTTTAACAAAGGACGATAAAGAAGATATTTTATGCCGAAAGTGCGACAATTTAATTTTTCTTAAATTAAGAATTGAATCTGAATGTTTTTGTCTCAGACCATATTGGGTACATATGCTACCGAATGTGATCTAAATGCACTTTTTTTTCTGTGAGTTTTTTTATCCATTTCCTAAATATAAATATTCTTTCAAACTTGTATCTTTACTTACCAATAAGTTGCTCTCAAATCCATTCATTGAAAGTGTAGGGTTTTTTGTATTTAATAAAATCTTAACAGCTTAGGTAGGTCATTCATGGATCTTATGACTTGAAAGTCATACGTTTTATTGTACAATGAGAAGTCATTATAACATTCTAACGGGTCACCAAACTTTTTATATCTAAAAGAACCCACTTTCAGACAAATGGAATACTGCTTGATTGCTGATGAAAAAAAACCGACTTTAATTACTTTACAACCATTATGGATTTTAATTACTTTATAATGAGAAAACTCATTAGAGGACAATAGATTTGGTCATATTCTTTCAAATCTGACGGAAAAATAATTATGGGTCTGAAGAACTGAAAATTTGTAGAAAAGTTGAGACTTTACTTTCTAATTAAATAATTCAGAAGGGGTAATTTATTTCTAAAAATAAATATTAAGCCTTTTACTGTCTTTCAATAATTATTCAAAAAAACTAATTTAACGTAATAATGTATTTTTTCTAGCCTTAAGATTAGTATTATTATGTTTGCTGGCAGAAAATACTGAAATTAAATGGATTTTTACTTTTTTTAATGGAATTAAACACAGAAATTAAATAGGATTTTTCTTGATGGATTTAAACACTACCATTACATCGAATTTTGGCATTGTTTTAACGAAATTCGAAATTACAAAACTAACGAAACATTCACCAGAAACAGGAGTTTACAAGTCTCTGGCCAGAAGGAGCTAAAATGGCATCTAGTAAACACGTGATACAACGTTAACCATTAATACGCTGAAGGGCGACATAATCATTGTCCATACTCTTCTTAACCAACGCCATCCTGAAAACAAGATGGCGTTGCCTTAATCCGTGGCTCGGATCTCTGGTCTGACTTCAGTCCCTCTTCTTGAATCATCGGCGAAAAAACATCTACTTTACAATTTTGTTAGTGTTTTATCGCAAAGTCCAGAAGAATATTAAACACGAAGCCAACAATATCTGCGAAATGATACAGCATATCTTAAATATATATTAAGATTTTTCTTTTTCTCTTTCATAACATTGTAACTATTAAGTTTACAAATATACCATAGAACATACAATGACAAAAAAAGTATAAATAAAATTCTGAAAAAAAAAAAAAATCTACACATTCTTTTTCAATGCGTGTTCTAATAAATAATTTTTAAAAACTGATATTGCAATTATAGTATGAAATATAAACATTTTAAAGATTAAAATGGAAAAATTGTTACGCTAATAGCATCAGGGTTAGAAATAATTAAAATTTTCAAGTATTGTACATAAATAAAAAATTTAAATAAAAAAAAAGCGTACTTAAGGAAGAAAGATATATTAAAAAAAATTAAGTTTAAAAAAATGGTTTTCGGGTTTTTTTGGGGTCGTTAAAACAAAAAAAGATAAAAAGTAACATTACAATAAGCGGGTTTAACTGTAACCCACTTAGGGTTTGGGAACGTAACTACAACTGTAAATCAGTTACTTTTTAAAGGTAACTTGCCCATCTCTGCATATACTGTCAGATTTCGCTGTATTTTTCCTTTCCTTTGCTGTCTCTCTGTATTGTGAGATGGTCTTTCTTCCTGCTTCAATCGTTTAATTCTAATAGTCTCTGTCAATTCCAACTGCTGTGATTGGGTTCATGTTAAGCATTTTGTGATTCAAATGACTTCCATCTTACAAGAATGTCAACATCGTTAAAAGCGGCCTTCAAAGAGAGGTCAGGGGCACAGGAACTTTTTTTTTTCTTGAAAAATGATTTGCATTCACATTTAGTCTATGAATATACGACACTTTGAATAGAAGAATTACGAATGAGAAGAGAAAAACAATCATATATTCTTGTGCTGGACATAACTAATGTGGAAATTCAACAACTTGAACAATATTCAATATTTAAAATATAATGCACCTAGTTATCCTGATCATCCTGTGAATCTACTGTTAATTAAAAAAAAAAAAAAAAAGTTTATATTTTAAATCCTACCATTGCTGTGTCATGACGTTCCTCATTATCTTTCAAGGAAAACATTACATCTCTTTTCTATTGTATTTTCAATGTTAGTCATGCCTAAATACATGGGAGCATTACTTTCTTTCATTCATTCTATTACAGAAACTACCTAGATTTCTTTCATTCATTCTATCCCAGAAACTATCTAGATTTCTTTCATTCATTATATCACAGAAACTATCCTAGATTTCTTTCATTCATTCTATCACAGAAACTATCCTAGATTTCTTTCATAAATCTCGTTTATGAAAAAAAAATATCATAGACACACAATGCATCAATGATTTTCTGATATCTTAAATCAAAACTAAGATTTAAAATATATTGACTTTTATGAACATTTTATATTTACAAAAGGTACAGAAAATCTTGTTGGCTACAATTTCTTCTAAAATTTCCAAGAACTTTAATTACAGCATTAAGTTTATTCGATAAAAAATTTCTTAAGGGAATTATTTCTAATTCTCTATCTCTTACTTGCATTTTGGCCTTGTTGAAAATAATAGGTTTGTAGACATGAAAATATTTACAGAACAAAAGAATTGAGACAATCTTTAACATTATTTCGTCCTCAATAATTGATGGATGGTCACATTATCTTTATCTGAGATGAATCAATAAAATTCTTCAAAATATCAGTTAATTTTGCTTCAGTTTCTTTAATAAAAATAAATATTGTGGAGTTAAATTAAAATAAAGTGAATTATATTGTAGATTATTAATTTCGAAAATACAAAAAATTTCAAAGTATTATACTTCAGATTTCTTATGTGTGATATATGAATGAATCCTAATAAATTAATTATTCATAGAAACATCTCAATGGCATATTTAGGATTTATATCCATAGTAACTAAAAAATATGAATAGTGTTAACTATAAAAGCTGGAGGATTCTTTATATAGAAGAATCCGAATCACATTCATTCTCCGCAAGTTGTCATCGAAGCTGCTAAGTTTCTAATTCATAAGAAAAGTCAGTAAAATTGTAGAATAAAGCAGAGGAAATCTGTGGTTACTTCTCTGTTTACATAATATAAAATTCAGTCAGAGGTTATTAAAAAAATGAGACAGAATTACTGCAAATAATGTCATTTGATTTCAAGATTTCAACTTGAATTTACTATTATATAAAACTTAAAGAGTAACTGGAAGGACATTCACCCATCTTTTCCGCTTTCACTAGAAGACATTTATAAAATTCCTAGATGTGAAGGGGGTTACTAACCCCATCTATCCCCTATTTACCAACATTCTCCCCAAGCTACAAACTACTCGGTTTTTTTTTGAGAAATGTTCAACGTAACTAAAAATTCCTTGAAAACGAATTCGATAACCTTTCATAGCTGAAGAGAAAGTAAGTAAATAGATCCCTATTGCCTCATCGTAATCAATTCAGTGAACTCTGACAGAGAAGGTCCCTCCCCCGCCGCAGGTGTAGTTCAGTTGCCTCCATTGGTCAAAGAAGAAACAAAATTGGAAGAAAATTAATTAAAAAAATTTTAAACAGCTTTTTATATCTTTGAAAAACGTTAAGGCTTATGTTTACAAATAATCTGCTAAATGACATTAAGCTCAAGAATCCCTCCTAATATCAAGTTCAATTAATTTATTTTACTATTAAAAAATGAATATTGTTAGATTGCATTAAGGCCACAAAACGCAGAAATTATTATAAGAAATTTGAAATTATAGACATTAAATTTATAATTTAATGCATTAAATTTAGTTTTAAATAAGAATGCCTTTTTGAGTCGAGCTGATACTCTGGTACGGCCGTTTCGAGCTTGTTGGGCTCTCCTCAGCCAGAGCTAATCAGCTAGTGCGAGAGTCAAAAGGCGTACGAGGGGAAGAATTGGGAATTCACTATAAAGACAATGTCCCCTCAATCAAATTTAGTTTTCTTTATGACATTAAATTTAGTTTTCATTACGAATTCTTATGTATATTTGTTAAATTCTGAATCTTTCCTGAATTTAAAGTTGAATTGAAACATTTCTTAAAAACAAACTTTAAGATATATAAATACTGTGGCGAATTTGAATTTATGATTTTTTTTTCTTTTGATTTTCTATTTCTAAAACAATACTATGTATATTCTATCATAAAAGCATGCTGTTATTGTTATCTCAATATTCATGTTTTAATTTTCACTATTTTATTTTTTATATGAGATGATAGTTAAGAATCTACGCACTTGACTAAAAAGATGAAATAAAATTACAATAAAATATGCACCTTGCTAATAGCGTCCGCAGCGCTGACTGGACATCGAAAGGGATGTCATCTCATAATACTGCCCGCACGTTAAATTATGTTATAATTTTTTTATATCTTCAGTGTTATCTCCTAAATATTAAGAAATTATCAAAAAAAATTGACAACATGTTAACTGCTTTCATTGTTCTAAATTAAAAGGAATATAAAAAAAAACACACACACACACACACACAAAAACAGCGCAATGCAGTCACTACTACTTTCTAGGCATATTTCGTATTTCTATATCCGATTATGTCTCTGCCCGAGATCAAAGCGTTGTTACAAATCCAAGTTGCTCTCAATGAATCTTTCTCAGATATTCTTTCTTTAAATAATTTTCAATGAAATATTTAACAGATATCACTTTAAATAACAAAGCTACTGAACATCTAACAGAGATTTTAGAAATGTGTCTTTTTATGAATCTTCAACACTTTTTAACATCATTGTAATTACGACTTTGAAACTTACATGTTGCCTAAAAACTGATCGTGTTTCGATACATAATTCGAGACTGAAGTTTGAACTTGAACTTGAAAAAAAAAAATTTTCTGCGCAGCAAGTCGTGAACTTATTTGGATAGCACCCAAAGAGGTGTTAATATGAAAAATTAAATTGCAATAAGCACTCAATTATAACTCCTTTGCATTTATTTTGATTATTTTAATTTGTCGCTTAAGTTATATTTCCTTATATTTAAATCATAAAAGATGTAAAGGACAGAATGTTTTATATTTTAGTCTTCAATATAAGAAACTTTACCGTTTCACTGATTAAAAAATATATTAATACAGTAGAGCCCCGATTATCCGCGAGATTGGGTGGCAAGGGCTTCGCGGATAACAAAAATCGCGGATAATCCGAAAAAAAAAAACTAAAAATGAGTTGTAAACACGAAATACAAATATTTCACCATTAAAAACTACGTTTTATTGTACAAAAAACATAATTTGTAAATTTTTAAAATATGTACAGTAAAGCAGAAACCTTTGCTCTACGTTTGCATCCACAAATTCCGAGAAGGCCTATAGGATTACGATGCACAATAAGCCTATCAGTAATTTTCAACCTTCGCACTGTAGGGTCTATTGTACTTTCCCTGTTGTTGGCTTGGATTAAAATTGGTTTTTTTGAGGCTCGTAATTAAAAAAATTTTCGCGGCACTCGCGGATAATCGGGGCTCTACTGTATATATAAAGAGTCAACAATTTTGCATGATTTTTAAGCTGATTTTAAATTGAAAGCTGATTTTTACGTTTTTAATTAAATTATAAAATTGATAATTAAAAAAAATTAAAAACTTTAAAAAAAAAAAACAATAATAATAAACAAATAAACGAAAACTATTACCTTAGTGGTGCACGATGTCGTATACGAATGAATTCTTTTTTTCTTCTACTTATAATTGAAATTCGAATAAAAACAAAAACTTTGCGATTTACTTTCTAAAATCGTCAAAAAAAAAAAAAAGAATAAAATAAGTTAACTTGTAGCTAAAAATTATTTGCTTCTAACGATTTCAAGACGTTGTGTTAGATTAAGCAAAGAAAAAAAAAAGAAAAAGAAAAAAAAACGAAAGGAGACAGGGAGAACCGCGACGGAAATGACGTCATCAAAGGCCGATGTCTGATTGGTGGATGTTTTTTGAGTAATTTTCATAATGATTTTCTGCTGAAATATTTTAAACAGCATTCGAAGTTAGTATTATTGGGTGGTATTTTTTTATTCTTAAAGAATTTGCTGATTTGTAGTTTAAGGAATTGTTTCTTGATTTCTGAATTGAATTAAGAAATTCGTTTTTAATAACAATTCCGCTTTTTTCTTAATATAATTTATTAAGAATTAATCTTTTTAGTTGGTTATTTATAAATCCTATTTATTTTAATATTTTTTTTTTTACATAAAAAATTACTATCCTTAGATAATTTTGTTTCTTCAAGATTGTTAATCTTTTATTTGTTGTAGTTTATATTTAAAAATGAAAATTCCTACATCTGCCTATAGCAGTGGTTCTCAAAGTTTTTCGGTTCACGGCGCCCTTAGTGTATCAGGATTTTTCCAGGGCGCCCCAAGTCAGAACATAGGCCTACTTATGTTGCAGTTGGATGCAGTTAGGTTGATAAGTTAAAAAAAAAAAGAAACACGAATTTCACATTCACAAACAATTATATAAAAAGTATTATATAAGTACAGATTTTGAACAATCAAATCATTGAATAAATAAATCGTAATTAATGTCTAACAGATGGATGTTGACGATCCCGTATTTTCGTGATTTCACGTAATTTACGCGAGAATAGTCTCTATCGATGTCTTCTCACAAAATATTTAAATATTTAAATGAATTATAATACGGGGAAATGCATGAGACTTTAACTACATTTTAATATAGGTTTAATAAATTGAAAACAGTCAATAAACAAACAATAAATTCATTATG
>JAFIDM010064745.1:0-13265 GCA_023159025.1 Thereuonema tuberculata
CAAGCAGCGCTAATATAGGATCAACAACAGATTAATGAAATGCACATAACCATGTGTGCGTAGTTAAAGATGAAACTGGACACAAACTAATGCAATCTTATTTTAATTCTAATAAGATAAAGTTGTTTTATAGATTACATATATCTATAATTGCAATTGGCCTTCAATGTTCAAACGTAAATTGCACAACATAATTTCGCTTCTCATAATCACAGTTTATGCTTGTTAATGAATCTAATCATTTATTATTACTGTAGTGTCAAGGTAATCATTCACTCTGTCCGTTGACTTAAATGTTCACAAAATGTTGCTCACTGAACGAAATAGTTGACTTTCTGCTATTCGTTATCGATAATCTGGCATTATATAACAACTACTTGTGTGTTAACGATAATGTCTGAGCTTTGTGTCGTTTAGAATGTCCTGTGTTTTATCTTAAGAGAATTTGGACTTACTTGAATTCTTCAAATGACTAAAATCCGTTTACCAAAACTTCAAAAATCATCAAATCCTTTATACATTGGATATACTTTGGAACATCGTGAAACGTTTTCCTTCCAACATGTCGACAATCGAATCTCCGTTGCATTTACGAGCTGAAGTCCTTTCCTTTCTTGCTGAAAGAAAATATATATAAATATCATTAATATATATTCACACTTTATCATTAATTATAAATGTCACCATTCAGGTTCACTGAATATCTGCACATTCACTTAGACTTAACTTGTGCCTATAAAAGAGATTCCTATATACCATTCTCTTCGCCATCTTTTAGTTGTGTCTTCTCTCTTTGATTCTGGAGCAACGGTCGGTGATGCTCATGCATCAACCATACTTGCGTATGACACCATTGTTCTCGTCAACTAAACTGTTCTTGGCATCTACAATGGTCACACGATAATTGTTCCCATCATTATTGCAAGATGAGCGTATTGTTTTCCCTCAAATGCACTGCAGTTTATCTTTTGATTTACCAGTTTGAAAATTGCTTTCAGTTCAGAAAATGTATTAACAATTCTCTTTAGTTTAGATCCGAACCACATAGACGAATCGGAAATAATTGCTACAAAAGGTTGTATTGTTTTAATGGCTGCATTTGTGGCTCAATATGACTATCATAGGTTCCCCCCCCCCCCCGGCAGAGTTGTGCTTAAGTGGTGGGGGGTAAAAATGTATCCCAAAAGAGACCTGAGATCTTACACGTAATTTATATTATTTACTACGATAATTTTAAGAAAATGTTTACAGTATAATACACTGAGTACATTGAAGGATTGGTTTTTAAATGTAATACTAAACAATGGCCACAATTCATTTCTAGTCAAGGGCTTAACCTTGCAAAATTGAACATACACAGGTATGTTGGTTAGGATTGATTGGTTGTATCAAGACCTATTTAGCCTTACTGAAAATATATTTTACTTTGATTGTTGAGTATCTTTTGATTATTCCTGCTGTTTGATTTTGTTTTATTGGCAATTAGGCCTAACTAGAATACAATGAAATTTTATTTGAAATTTACAATTCATTTCGTGGCAGGTTGAAACAGCAGATGCTCCTTTTGAAAATGGGACGGCGACATCCGGTTTTATCTTCTGTCCTTCTCTATAAGAAATGACGAATCTGTGTCCTGTATGTGAAAAGACAATAGAGAAGAATGAGGCAGTAACTGGGAAAGCAAGAGAAATCAGAACTTTGTTGGAGTGCAGTAAGAAGAGACGTGATGGAAAGGATGCTCTTTTGAAGACATGTGATACCGTAAAACTTCATGTCTCGTGTCATAAATCTTACACCAGGGACAAAATTTGCTGCAGAGAAACCTACTAGAAGTAGAGTTGCACATCGAGTCCGATCAGCTCAGCCAGCGTTCAATTTTAAACAACTTTTTTTTTTGTAACACGGATGCCACTGATGATTTCATTTCCAAACAGCTACGACTGACAGTTCATCGGCGGGTTGCTATCAGTACCGTAAGCACTACAGAATTTGGAGACAGTGTTTTGGAAACTGCAGCTGCAAATATGTTTGCAACTAAATTGAGGGCATGGAAGATGAATGCCAGTTTTCTTTGAAAGAGGTCCTTAAAGATTTCCCTGGCCCAAAAGAAAAGGTTGCAAGACCATTATGGGAGTGACATCAACATATCAGTGGGTCAACACCGAGACACAGTACTCTGCTTCTGCAATACTGATTACAAAATCTTGTCCCAGGAATGGTATAATTCCGAACAGGCAAATGAGGAGGAAGAACGTCTCTGAATTGTTAGAGCAGCGGCTGACATAATCCGGGAAGGTATCCGTTTAAAAGTGTATCGCCTTGACAGTTACCCAGATCCCCAACACTTTCTGGAAAACTGTGAGGAGGATATTCCACAAACCCTACAGGTGTTACTTGATTCAATAATAAAGAGAGGCAAACGAGGCCAACGGCAGGAAGACAGAATCAAAGTAATTTCTTTTGCTCATGCAGTAATATCGTCCAAGTTGGAGTTGGAGCCCTCCTGTCCAGGAAATATGGCTCAAGGGAGCTAATTCAAATAGGAAGTGGACTTGGTTTCTGCTGTTCCTACGATGAGGCCAGGATGTTTGAGGTGTCTTGTATGAACTACCTCAAAGCTCTAACCACCCAAAATGTTTTTTTCAATGGGCGTTTGACAAGGCAGATGTAAATATTGACACAATAGGTGGCCGTAATAATTTCCATGCCATGGGTGGTATACAATGTGTAACGCAAGCAATTTCTGCCTCTTCAAGTGGTACAGTAATTGCTAGAACAAGTACTGTTCCAAAAGCCAGCACAACTGCAGAATTCTGTGTAATTCCAGTAACAACATTTGAACATACTGGAGCATCATGTTTCAGGGCTTAACGGAAAATTGTTCAAGAGTGAACATTAAACTGACTGATTTCAAGTGGATCTTCTACAAGTACAAATGTGGTTAGTACACCAGATGGATCCGCTCATCTGATGGCAGGCTTTAAAATTTGGTCTTGACCCCGCTCCAAGGAACCAGCTCCACAGTCTCTTCTCTCCACAATTTTCTGCAAATGCAAAAAGGGGTGTGCAGATGGTTGTGGGTGTCGGAAGGCTGGGATTAAGTGCTCATTGATTTGTGCCAACTGCAAGGGGAACTCCTGCATTAACTCCCTCCAACCGATGAACTTGACGAACCAGATGTTGAAGACCTGGACTGCATATATGGGACGACGGAAATATATGGGGCAAGAGACTTTGAGGAGCCGAGTGGCCCAACAACAGTCAAACGTCGACGTCTCTGAAATTTGTGTATCTACCTATTATTTTTTAATTTTTCTTATTATGAAATATAATCATTACTAATTGATTTCAAGAATTGTGTTTCTTATCTCCATGTTTATATTTATTGAATGGATTTCATCATATTCTATATGATACCATTATTTAATATTATCTTTTTATATATTTTAGTACTATGTTTCATATATAGGAACGGTTCGGACCTCTATAATGGGTCCGGTAGCCGAGTGGGTATAGGCGCTTGGCTACGGGTTGGAGGTGACGGGTTCGCTTCCCGGCCTTGGCGTGGGGCGGGAATTTTTCCACGCTTCATTCTCCTCCAAACGGGTCCTAGGGCCTACCCAGCCCTCTGTAGAATGGGTACCGGGTATCTTTCCCGGGAGTTAAAGGCGGGTGGGTGCCACCCGACCTCATACTAGTCCCGTTGGTCAAGAAACGTCAGGAGCCTTACCTCCCGCGCACCCGTGGACATGTATGGCCTGTTTGGCGACAGCTTTAACTTTTTAATGGACCTCTATAATTTTTGATAGATGCGTTAGTTTAAATGATATTACCAAACAGCAGAAGTTAAAACGAAATTTTTTTCATAAATATGTAAAACCGCAAAAATACCCTTTTAGGGGTTACATTTTTACCCCCCACACTTAAGCACAACTCCGCCGGGGGGAAAAACCTAGCATAGTCATATTGAGCAACAAATGAAGCCATTAAAACAATAAAACCTTTTGTGGCTATTATTTCCGATTTGGATGCTAATTCTACTGAACAATTATGTCAATAAAGTTGATCTTAGTATTTTTCTAAATTTTCAATGAATAATTTCTCAGTTGAATATATTGAGAAGGTTTTTTTAATTTTCTTAATTATCAAATCTTTCTTTACATGAATCGGAGCAGCTGATGGGAATGCATTATTTAACTATTTGCATTTGTTTTTGTGTAGGGTCCTAAGGATATAATATTTTCTTTAATAGAAAACCAAAACATCAACAAATGGAAATGTCTTATTATTATGTGATTCTAATGTAAATTTTGCATTTTCGTCTAACGAATTGGACTGTTCTAAAATAGTCTTATCAGAAGCATTGTCAGCAAATACAAAAATATTTTTAACATATCTTTTGAAGAAAAACACTGAATTATGAAATAGTTAGAAAAAAAGAATTTTCTAGAAACTGCACAGCCACCTCCGCTATAATGGCAGTTGACAGAAGTCCCATAAACATTCTTTCTGTTATTGAACCACCTGCCCATTAGCCAAAAAGTAATGGTTGGAAAACAAAAAACTTATTAATGCCAATATTAAGTCTACTTCGTGTTTCTGAAATCCTACTAATTGTGTATCCAAGGCTTTAACTATTAAATCGTAGGTAATCGAAGTAAATAATCTGTGGCATCGATAGAAAACATTGTACTTTTATCACCAATATTAGTTTTTTTTATTTCCTCACAAAAATCGTCACTGTTGTTAACAAAACCAATAGAACATTTTTTAAATTGCTGTAATTTATTAGCTTGAAACTGTGAGACATTGAAAACTATTGATTCAAGATGATTGCAAGATTAAAATATTGTCTAAAGTCCGTCAACTAAAAAATGAAAATAATCAATTTAACACTAGGCCCATAATCGATTGCCCTAATTCTATTATTTTTAATGTCTCAAAAAAAGCAGAGTCAACCAGAAACTGATAACTAATTGAATCATAATATTGGCTGTATTATGTTTTATAAAATTGTATATATGTTAGAACCTTGGAGAAATATTGTGTTGAAGAGGGTCGTCAACATAAGAGCTCGAAAAGCTCAACGTGCTAAGTATTTTATTAAATGCTTTTATAATGTTTTTAAAATCAATTTGTGTGTTTTTTTAATTAAATAAATGGAATCTCTTTTGTGATTTTAATATCACATAGGAATTTTTAATATAAAAAACAAGAGTTTGGATTATCTTCTAAATAATAAAAAGGAAGAGAATGTTTTAAATATGATGGGAGTTATATATAAATTGAAAGTGTAGCTCATGTAAACAAATATATTTAGGAAATACAGGAAGAACAGTGAGAGAGAGCGAATAAAAGAACATATCAGAGCGTTCAATGTAGACATCCACAAGCGTCGGATTTGGCTAATCATTGACTAAAGTTCAAAATCTAGATCCTCTGATAGAAATATTATACCATTTTGCGTACAATTCCCTTTGTTTTCAAAACTTTAAATATTGGGGCATTCAATAAATGCTTAACACTTAGTAAAACTCATTTAATTCGTGTTTCGTAACTTTTTTTTTTAATTTAATATTGTATGTTACAATTGAGTGAATTATCGATTAACTTATTGCATAATTCCAAGTTACCTAGATGTTTGTTTTAACGTAATTTTAAGAAAATAAAGCCTTAAATTTCAGTGCAAAATAACATATGCCTATGAGAACAGAGATGAAGTTTCCGAAGTTGTGATAACAGAAGTCAATACAGTAATGGGAAAATGTCAATCCGTGAAAATAGGTATGTACTCATCATCTTTGAAGATTTAATGATAACTACAATAAAGAGTACACGTTAGTTATCAATATAATTGTTTTTCCTATTTAATTTTAAAATATTTAAAAGTGAAATCCTTAACTTTCGACAAAAGGTTATTTTTCCTATGCTGAATAGTCAAATAACGTCATAATCAATCGCTAATAAACAAATAGAGATGCTGTCAGAATATGCTGCCAGAGATTGGTCATTTTTCATTTTTGTAACTTTTATGTTAGACTAACAATTCCTAGAAAACCTTCATACATATCGTTTATTAGCTTCTTTTGGGATGGGGTGTTGGTGATTAAATGGCAGATGAAAAGAAGTTTGGCTGACACTGGCTGGATGGTGGTATGCAGGCTATAAAAGCTTCAGGACACAGGGAATATAGCTAGAAGACCTTTTGCATAAGTAATCGCGTCACCAAATCACAGATTTACTGTTGTATGAAAATAATTTCTGATATGATATTTGGAGCTTTCTCCACACTAGATTAAGTCATTGAAAGCGATTGTCGACACAAACTAAAGTAAGAATTATTGTGTAAAGCAGGCCATAAAGCTAGGAGAAGTATCTGTCTTACCAGTCTGTTAGCAGTACAGAAAAGAGTGTATATGGAATTATTTAGTCTGCATGTACTTTGTGACACTTGCAGACAGGACGACTTGCTCTTCACAGATGTCTAAGGATTCAATTTGCAATTTGATTTCAAAAAGATTTGTATGCAGAAAGTACGAGATATCAACCATCAAACATTTCTATCTATAGTGAGGAAATGGATCACTTTAGAGACTCACTGGTATGGAATGGGATATCTTTGCCCTTTTGCATGAATAGCCATCAATATGAACCGTCAATCTTGTACTCTTAGAAATGTCTGCTAAACTTGTGATCACAAAATCGCGATTATTGCAATGTGATCATACATCTTTTTTATTTTCATGAATTTTCCTAGTTCATTACTTCGACCATTTTGCAATTTAACTCCTGAATAAAAGGTAACATGAAATCTTTACGTTCATCTGTATATATTTTCTTAACATTATTGTTGTAGCTATTAAAATTCATCTTTAATTTACTTTAAGAAATCTTATTCGTTGCTGTTTAATTTAACTTTATTTTCTTGATTTATAGCAGGGGTGCACATCCTGCACAAAATTATATTTGAGCCTTTCCAATGCTGCCAACAGATACATTGAAAAATGTGATAACTTGTAATAACAACTGTCTCGGACGTTACTTTTGAAATGTCTCAGACGTTATACAGACATAATTTGAAGTTTATGTAAATTATATTTATTATTAATTATTATTATAATTGACATTATCAAATCATTAATTAGTAAGATATAGTAAGGGTTGAGGGATTAGAGAATGAACCGCTCGTTAAGGCCCTCCATCAGAACTTTTATAAAAATAATGGCAGTCTGACTTCCTAAGGCTGTGCACCCCTGTTTTATACTAACTGAAAGAATTTAATTTCCTATCGAAAAAAAATTATAAATTAGTTTTGTAAATAAATAAACATGCTTAAAATTATTCATATTGTATTTTCTGAAGATTTGATATTCAATGCAATTTCTTCAGCTAAATTATACAATCGTAAAAAACCACAAAAGAATTTTGCATTTTCTGTCCATAGCAGTTTATTAGGTTGTAATTTGGAACTCTTATTTTTAATATCTTTTCAGTTAGTCCTGTACGATTTCGTGGAGATGCAACAATTAACTGTTTATTTTTCCAATACTTACCCGATACTAAAGGAGAATATGTACTTATGGTAAGAGATATTATCTTTTCCAAATGTGAAATCTATCATCCTGCTAATATCAAGCACATCAGAGGCAGATGATAATTCGAAGTTAATTATGATGATAATTGCTTCTAAAAATAAGAAAAGAATTTATTAAGTTCTTATGCAATGAAAAGCCAATATGGAGGGTTGGACCACGTTTATTGTTATGCGCACTTGAATTGAACCGTAAATCCTGTTGTTTGACTTGTTAACGAGTTCAGTCAGTGTTAACAGATATATATTAGTGCTATGTGTTCGAATGGCTCCACGAATACCGATTTGGTGGAAGGGTTCGTTGTAGACCTTTCCAGAATAATAGAAACTAGTGGCAACCCGTGAAATATTCACGGAAGTAAAATAAATTTCACATTTTTGAAAAACACAAGATTGAAAGAGATGTTCTAAGCTCATTTTTTAAAAGCCATGAATTCCGTAACAGCCCACATATAGTTTGAATGACTAAGCCAAATTTTGTTTAAAAAAAAAAATAAAAAAAAATTGATTGACCAGTTTCAATAATAACAATAACGAATGTCTAACAGCCAATACCAATCATCCTCCCTGGGCAACAATGACAGTACGTGTTGAGGCAATATTAACGGAAGTAAAACAAATGCCACATTTTTGAAGTACCGTGAAATTTTTGAAAAACATAAAATTGAAAAAGATGTTCTAAGCTCATTTTTTAAAAGCCATGACTTCCGTAATACACCCTGTAAAGAAAGTATAAACTCACCCAAGTATTTCAAATAACTTTTCGTTATACGATTTGTTTATTTCTAATTTTTTTTTCTTAATCTATTTAAAAGAAATTAATTCATGTACCATTTAAATATCTCAAACATTTTGAGTAGTTTATAAGTTAAAAAATAAAATCAATTTTCAACTGTAAAGAAAATATAAACTCTGTAAGAATGTTTTGATTTTGAAACCTGCAAAGTGATTGGAATATCCCAAATTTGAATAAAGATAAGTAAAAGTATCAAAAATATGTAATCCATTCTTTTTCGTAGCAACATATGCCACTACTTTATCATGCCTCGTGAAAATTCGTTAACTGACTAAGAATTACGAAAAATTCATTTTCTACTTGGTCAAATAAAGTCAACAAGGCAAATAGCCTCAGAATTAAATCGTTCACAGACTATTATTCAAAATGTCATCAAAAAAGGTTGTACGTTATTACAACAAAATATATTAAATAAAGTTTGGTCATAGCGGAATTGTATTATTACTAAAATACAGTAGTCGTGCAGAGCCCTTTAATTTTTCAACTTCATTTAATTGCACCACAAACAAAGTTCAATAGAATACACAATTCTAACATCTAACACTTCAATAAATAAATAATTCATGTCTATTTATTTTCTTGTATTTCTTAACTATATTTATCAGTCCTTAAATTTCTTTAGCATGTAGAATCTTCTAACCACATTCTATTTTTCATAGTTCTCGTTAATGTTCTACATCTATAACTTCATAGAAATTCTTTTAATTACATTGATTAATCCTCTAACATATATTCAATGTTCTTTTAGTAAAGTTCAAACATATTTCGTCCTTCTTGTAATCACAATAATATCCAGGAATTAATTCTTCAGGTTTCCTTAAAGAAATATTATGCCATAATATATAGTTTCTTGTAATTAATACTTAAACTGCATTTCAACCACTAATTAAATGCATCGTATGAAGTTCTGAAATATTAACAGAATCTTTCCTTCCAAAGTTCTTATATATTCTTTTAACCTTTTCTTTATAAAAAGTTTTTAACCACTGACACAATTTAAATCACCTATTAAATGAAGTTCCTTCTATAATGGATCTCTTATTAATATCTTTCCTTAACTAAGTTGAATTAATATCTTGCACACAATGAAATGTCTCTTGTTCGATGATAGCGTTCTATCCTTCCATCAGCGTCTTTGCGTAATAAATTAAGTAAAATATTTACTTACAGTTGACATCTGAATCACCAATGTTCTTCAAGGATTACTTGTCTTGAAGATCTGCGTTGTATCTCTTTATTCCCATCCGAGGATGTTCCATAGGACTTCGTCGTTCCTTGTAGAACTATCGCTTTTCATCTCAGAGATCATGTCCGTTTAGGCCTTTCTCCACTTGGTTATAATTTGACGTCCTTTCGTCAATAACACGGTTCCAAGTTGTGTCTATTAATAATTTACTTTAGTAAATCATTAAAATTAATATATATTAAAATAACACTAACCCTACCCTTAATTCTCTATATTTGAATGAAAGAAGAACAACTAATTCACTCGAGTTAACGAAAGGTTTACTGCTCTCTCATATTGATATCCTTTTTTGCCTCTCGCCAGTTATCGTTGCTACGACAATAGTTATCACATCATTATATGTAAAGAAACATCTTCTACAATTGTTCTTTACCTGCTTTCATTTCACAACTTAAATATTACTTCAACAACAACAAAAAAATAATGCAAGTTGCGTTACTCCAAAATTCTATTTTTCAATTTGATTTTAAATATTACTTATTGTTTCTTTTAAAATCAAATAAACTATGAAAAAATAACTTTCAAAGGTGATAGTTATGAAACCACAAAAAGACCAGGTAGACCTCCAAAGCTCGCACCTCGGGACTACCGGAGAATTCAAGATCTTGTGCGTCTTATGTGATGTCCAACCGTGAAATTGCTCGTGTGTTGCCAAAGACTGTATCTCACCAAACTGTATGGAAAAGCTTAACGTCAATAAAATAAGTTTGTAAAACTGAAAGCTAAACCCAAGCTCACTGCCACTCATCGTTCCAACCGAATTGACGGGGCTAAGGAAACAGTGAAACGGTATCAAATGTGGAACGAAATATTATTTTCTGATAACGCTTCTGTCTTGACGGCCCTGACAAATATTCCGCATACTGGCATGATGTTCGCACTCCGTCGAAGATAAGATTAAGCAGACAACAAGGTAAGGGTGGAGTGATGGTGTGGACAGCATTTAGGGTAGGAGATAAGACAGATATAGTGTTTGTGGTAGGCAAGCTGGAATGCATAAAATATCAGAATCTTATGTACGACCATTTAATACTATTTGAACCCGTTCTAGGAGAGCCAAATTCTCAATATCAACAAGACAATGCTTCTATAGATGCGTTAAAATCCACCAAAGCGTGGTTTAAAAAAGAGAAAATTGATATCGTTCCATGGCCCTCCCTTTCACCTGATCTAAACCCACTTGAAAACGTTGGATATATGGCCGAAAGAAACAGTATCATCACTTGATTGAACTGAAGATTGCAATTTGGAATGCTTGGGACCAGATAAAGATGTCCGATTTGAAAAAAATTAATTGGGACAGTGCCTGACAGAATGATAGAAATTATATAGAAGAAAAAAAGGACCAACACATTATTAATTTCAATAATTTTCGAAATATTATGTTTTGAGTTTATATTTTCTTTACAGTTGAAAAGTGATTTTTATTTTTTAATTTAATAACTACTCAAAATGTTTGAGATGTTTAAATGGTGCATAAAGTTATTGTTATTAATTAAACTATGAAAAAAAAAACGGAAGTAATCAAATCCTCTAACAAAAAGTTATTTGAAATACTTGGGTAAGTTTATACTTTCTTAACAGGGTGTAGCTCACATATAGTTTAAATGACTAAGCCAAATTTTGTTAAAAAAAAAAAGAAAAAAATTGATTTACCAGTTTCAACAATAACAATAACGAATGTTCAACAGCCAATACCAATCATCCTTCCTGGGCAATAATGACAGCACGTGTTCCCCTACTGTTGAGTAGTGAGCAAGCGGCTATCCCAGAGTTCAATGGGATAACAGCCGAAGCTGTGGAATTATGTAAAAACTGAGGTTTTACGAACTCTCTAATAAATTTTATATTGAAAACCTCTTGGAAAACTTCTTGGGTGGAGATAAATTTTCTTTTTCTACAGGAATAAAAACAAAAATAAAAAAGGAAATTTAGAAAGTAACGAAGCCTTGCTGTGATCCTGATATATTTTTTATCAATCCATTAAAGGGTGCTAGAATCAATTTGATTTTGCCAGTAAAAAAAACGAAATAGAATCGTAATACATAAACTGATTTGTCAAGATTTGTCGCGAGTTTCTTATGATGATGAGGTCGCGTAGTGCTGAAAGAATTCTCAAGAACATTCAAACCAATCTAAATGAAGAAAATGAAGAGAGTCATTGTAAATGAATCGAAGTCAGTCCTATTGTATATTTGTTGTATAAATATAAATTACAAATTAGGTTTGAACAACTTAATGATCAAAAGAGAAAAGTAATTGAAAGATGCATTTGTAGAAGCAGCAAGGAACAAAATCTTAATCTTTTTTTTGGAACGGAAGGTGATTTAAAAACATTGGCAAAGAGATTTCTATCAGAATTCCAACAAAGATATATTTGGTTACTTTTATTAACAGATATACTAAGTTGTTATAATTTCTTACATTTACTTGATTTTTTTTTTTGAACATTACTGCTTTTAATGGTTCTTAAAATATTTATGTAACTTCTACACAATTGTTTTCATATTCTTATATAATGACAGTACATTTCAACTTTTTTCATTGAAATTCTGTTACTATCAATACATCTTATTTCTTACGAAAACTTTATTAAGATTTAGAAACACTTGTTTACTGGGATGCACTAACGGAATTACACTGGAAAATGTTATGGAGAAGAAATGTCTAGAGGAAGTTCTATATAGTGTTTATTATTGTTATTAGGTAACAGTTTCAAACCTTGGGTTTCCCAGCAAAGACAACATGGCGGGTCAAGGACCAAAGCCCATCTTGTCAAGTGTCAAGATGTGTGCAAGAATGATTGGAGTGTGTGGTTGTGTCCATAAATTTCCTAACTATGCGTGTTGTGTTGATAATCACAGGCTTCTGGAGTTGTGCTTAAGTGTTTTTGTGAAGTCCTAGAGTGCTGAGACTGTGATGCAAAGTGTGAGGCACCAGACCAGTGGCGGACAGGACGATGGATTTAACACCTACTCGGTCCTGCCTCCACTGCTTCTGGAGGTCGTGTGCTAGGTCGGTGTCTGTACCGAACTTGTCTGCGTGAGTTTTCTGCATGTTCTTGCTGATAGGCACTGCAATATCAATGAGACAGGTCTGTTTGTCGACCTTATAAACAAGTGTGATATCAGATCTGTTGTGATGTATGGTTTTGTCTGTGTGAATGGGACAGTCCCAATACAGCTCATGTAAGCATGCCTCTAATACGCTTTGTGGTGTGTACTGGTAGTACGGGACCGTGATCTTAAGAAGTGAGTATTTGTGTGCTAGCTGTTAATGAACAATCAACGCTACCTGATTGTGTTGTTGGAGGTAGTCTATTTGGGAGATCGTCTCATGCGTAGTTTAGCCTTTCCTGCATGTATCGTCATGCGTGTTTGCGTCGTATAGAATATGTTTCTTGCAGTTGCGTGTGGGGATGATTTGATCCTGTATTGCAATCATGAACCCTTCGGTCTCCCTAAACAGCACACCAATCGTCAGCCATCTGTTCGACGCTTACATGTCGACATCAGGCTGGCTGAGTTCGTGGTGATGTCTGCCATGGAGTACCTTAGTCTGTTTGGGAGAAAAGCAGTCAGCCTGATGTTATGTGATCGATCGTATCATGTGTAGTGTGGTATTTCCTGCAT
>JAFIDM010064746.1:0-12683 GCA_023159025.1 Thereuonema tuberculata
ACTGTGTTTTGTATTTAATTTTATCTTGTAACTTCGCCTGAAGAAGTCAGCCAAAGTCGCTGACGAAATCGTTTGTGTGAGCTCTTTTATTTTGTAATTATGTATTTTAGTCTAGTGCGTTTGGCTTAAATTATATCATGTTAAAATAATTTGCGCACGTTAAGTTATTTCATTAAACCTATTTCTTATTGATTTGTTTGTTTTCATCATGAGTTAAAGGTTATTGCTCTCTTTCCTCGCCTGAAACTGAGGTAAAGAAAGAATGAATAATACATGTACCTGTTTAACTCTTTCACCTTCTTGATCCATTCTTACCTTGGATAATTCTGGTAATTTAATTGAACGGAGAAAATCATCTACTTTTGATGTTAATATAATTCTTCAGTATTCAATATGGGGTCAATCCATACCAAGCGGTCCAGCACTGGTTGCTCAACCATTTTACAAAAAATTGATTTTTTTACTGTTGTTACCCCTTTGCATGGGTACTTCAGAACAGGCATTATTTTTTTTTATTTGACTTCGTTTAAAAATGGCGTCCATTGTTGTGTTATGTTTTCCGGCATTTTTGGCCTTTGCAGACAGTTGCGGTAAATTTGATAACTCAGCTAAAAAAAAATGATACAAAGCCCTGTTAACAAACATTATTATGGAAAAACGTAAAGTCTTATGACAAACATAATAACGCTTTTATAATATAAGATTATTGTACAATATTAGAAATCACAAAAATTTATTACTATAAAAAGCTTTAAAGTAATCAAAATTATCATATTAGACATAAATAATAAAATAAAATTATTTTATCCTCCAATTTATGATTGTTAAGGGGCAGAAAATATTAAACATTAAGGGCCAACATGGAAACAATTATAAATACGAATATCAAATTCAATTTTTATGATTATTTAAATTTTTCTCCGAAATATTTTTGGAGGAAGAAATGGTTTATTTCTTTCTTTTTCTTTCTTGTTAACTTGAGAAAGAAATCCGATAAGGTTTTCGAAATACAGTCGGACCTCTATTTAACGAACCTCTATTTTGCGAATTTCTCTATTTTGCGAACTTTTCTTTGGAACCAAGAACATTTTGCTAATTTCTTCGTAAAATAACCTCCAAATAGCGAAGTGCATTTTCTATTTAACGAACTTTTTCGTGGTATTTATTTTTTTTTCTACTTGAAATGTTTTTATTATTAATATTCCTTTGGAGGAAATGAAAGAAATGTGGATACAGCTGAGGGAAAAAGAAGAAATTAACGATGATGTGCTGATTGATGATTATCTTTCACTTGATTTTGAAGATGAGACCTCGGAAACACTAACTGAATCGGATATTTTGGAAGTGTGAAAAATAAAAACAATAAAGCTATGAATTGCGATGAAGATGATGAAAATGGAAAATGATCATGATGCAGAAATCAAAAAAACCTTCGTATGATAAAATGATAAAATCATTTGAAACAATCCGACGTGACGCGGATTACAATTTGAAGGGGTTTTTGGTGAATTGCAAAGATGCGAGACGTACTACGAGCGAAAACACTTTAAAAAAAAAAATTCAGACAAAATTAGCAGACTTTATTAGTAAAATTTAAGTACGCATGTGGTAATGTATGCTTAATATCATTAAAATTAATACTTTTTTAATAATATTTATTGTTTATGTATTTTAAATCTTTTTTTTTCGCCAATGCCCGGGCTCTTAGTATTTAAACTATTGGCCTCAACAAGGGGCGAGTAATGTGAGTATTTAGCCGATGAAACGTTGCCCAGGGTGCGCCATAGGGCAACAGGGTGCGCCACGCTACATCCGCTCGCAGAAACGAAAGAAACATAGAAGAAGAAAGAAACAACCATGCCACGACCGAGATTCGAACCCGGGTCCTGGCACACTGGTCGCAACGGCAGACCGCCGTCTAGACCACACGGCCACGCCAGCACGACGTATTTTAAATCTGTTTTATGTAGTTTAAAGTAATTTTAAAAGGTAAATCTCTATTTAACGAATTTTCCATATAACGAACTATTTTTGGGGATTTAGCGACTTCGTTAAATAGAGGTCCGACTGTACTAAAAAAATACAAAATCTTATATCCTAAACAAAAATTCATCTTTAACATAATAATAAAAAAAAATTTTAAAATCATAAATAATTCAAATAATTGTAATAGTTTCCATTTCCATTCGGTGACTGATCAAGATACCATGAGAATTATTCGCACGGGTCAACTAGTCAGTAATAAAGATGATTAAAATTAATAACACATCCTAATCGCAAATTTTAATTAGATATGCTTTAAGTTTTAAAATTTTGAATTCTTAAGGATTTAAATGAAACATCTCATTTAGAAAGAATTACAACACGTGAAACTAATCTTGATTTACTTCACAGTTTAAGAATTTTAACTCGTCACATATCTTTCGAATAATCCATTTACTTCTATCTTACCAATTAAAACCTCTTATTCCAGTGGCTTTGTTCATAATGGCATTTTTCCTAATAGCATTCAACGCGTTGTTACTGAAATGATTACCAAAGCAAAATATGCACTGTTGGTATTTGCAAAATAAAATTATTTACAGATACATTACATCCCAACATCAAAAAGCTATAGTTAGCATGCGATTGTAAAAATTTGCACTAATCAAGAATTTTTTGGTCTGCGTGAAAATATTTTTCAAGATCATAGTATGAATTCTGAATAAGATATTTCAACTAAAATTATGTTTGGAAAAACAAAAAAAATCTAAAAAAAAAAAACAAAAAACCATAAGATCAAAATCTTCTGGTGATTATATTGTTTCTTAAAATATATTTCAAAAAATATTCAAAGCACATAACTTAATACTGAAGAAATTGTATTATAAACATTTTATTAACTCTATAAGAGATCGAACATCAAAATATTTAGCTTTCTGCTAAATATTTAATTAATTACATAATAATATGATTATTAAAAATATTACAAGTATATCATCATTCAAGTATGACAAATAGCTTGAGTAAAGTTTGCTAATAATTCTTTCCGATTTTTCACGGATTGTAAATTTCGTTTTTCAGCTGAAATTATTCCATCTTTTAGTTTTGTTAGTGCTATTCTCATTATCGTCATTAATCAAATCACAGCTTCATTTTCATAAATAAAAATTAGAAAAAGAAAATTATAATCAATTATGAAATAAATAAATGAAAGTTAATTGTCGAAAGGTTCTGCAT
Organism: Thereuonema tuberculata; assembly: GCA_023159025.1. NCBI lineage: Eukaryota > Metazoa > Arthropoda > Chilopoda > Scutigeromorpha > Scutigeridae > Thereuonema > Thereuonema tuberculata. The sequence continues at coordinate 3,220 of JAFIDM010064746.1, forward strand.
TAATTTGAAATTTATGTTTGATTATTGTATTTTTTTTTTGTGATTAGATAAGCTGGGAGGTCAATTAAATGTCGACAAATGAATATAAGAGGTAAAGGCCAGATGGATAATTTTATTTGTGAATTCTGTAAAAAAACTTATCTGAGATTTGTGATAAAAACTTATCTTAGATTAGTTTTTTTTACAGAATTCACACAAAATTAAATTGCAAAAATCAGAAGAAAAGGCGTTTCATGCTTATTGGTCCAGAGTAGAGATGGGCAAAGTCGTTATTTTTACGGAACTGTGCCTTTCGAGATACAGTCGGACCTCGATGAAAGGACACCCCTTGGGACCTCGCGAAAGTGACCTTATAACCGATTCATACGCATTTGGCAATAAATAAGCATTATATAAATACAGTATAATTTTTTATAAAATTTAATACGTACAAAAATATCAGTTTAATAGGTTATAATTTTTTAATTTAGTTGAACCAATTAAAATTAATGGAATCAGAAAAAAATTATTCCGAATTAAAATTTTTAAAAAATAAAGTTGTATACAAATAGTACTAGTATGCTCAAGCAAAGTACTGATGTACAACTCGGCCGTCCTAAGGTAAAAGGAAGCAACTAGCAATTTGGAAACTGATTATTTGCTGCCTTTGATCGTAGATATAAGCATATTGTGAGTCAGTGCTACCTTTGACCATCGAAATTGGGGGCAAACTTAACAGCAGATCTCTACCAAATTGCTTAAGAAGATGTGTAAATACTTCCTTACGTAGAAAATGCAGAAAACGCAAAATCAGAAAATTTGTAGTTACTTCCTTTTACCTTAGGACGGCCGAACTGACCTTACTTAAAATAATCCTTAATACAGGACTGTCGCGATTTTGGGTTTCATCTTTTGTACAAGGTTTTCTAAGTTTTGTAGTTTCTGAAAATGTTCTTCAGCTCCCTCATGCCTCATAAAAAAATGTCTTACGACATTTAATGCACTGAGTGCTTCTGCTTGTGTCACCGCTTCACTTTCAGTATCACTGTCGTTATCAACGACAGTCTAATGCATTGGAATCTAAAACTTGTGAAACAATTTCGGAAATCGAAGCTTGACAAGTGGTAGCAATTTCATCATCATTCTCACATATTCACTTTCCCCTTCTATAGCACAACCGTGATTTCTGAGATCTTGTATTAACACAGGTAAAGAAATATCGTCTTCATCATCTTTTTCCTAGAATTTGAGGGGATGAAGTGCATTGTGAAAAAGCTGTCCCCTTCGTCAATAGGAGAAATGACACCGATAAAAGATCGTACCCACGGAAAAATTCTTGGAATTGAATCAGTGTGGCACTGAAATCACAGACAAAAGTGACCTTATATACGATTACGGTATTTAAGACTGACCATATATACAATAATCTATATCAAAGAATTCCTATTCAATGAGTCGGGACTTTAGAAAAGTGATCTTATCTGCGGGGGTGACCTTATATGCGGGTGACCTTATATCGAAGTCGGACTGTATTTATTTATTCTTCATTTTATCCTTTTTGAGTAAGAGATGATTTTTGAATATACAGTAGAACCTCATTATAACGACTAATTAGGGCTGAAGGTTGTCCGTTTTAATGAAAGTCCGGTTTATAACAAATAATTCTATATCGGTGTAATGCATCAGGGTGTACATCAATGAAAGGACAATAGTTAGCTATAAAAAGTACTTAACGACATGACTCAAAGGTTACTGAATAAAAACTGATGAGTGTGTGCGGCAATTTGTGGAATTTCAGACAATAACGAAATTAAATGATCGATAGAATTGAGAAAGCAATCGAAGGAACAGCGCTACAAAGTTGCGAATCCTTCCTTGTAGCGTTGTGCCTTCGTTTGCCTACTCAATTCTTTGAATCATCGGGCACGTTAAAATTTTTTTTTCATTAAATGATCGATGTTTAATCGCTTGCTTGGAAATGTAAAACTCGTCAGATAAACAAATGCATCCTTTATTATTATTATATTTTTTTAAAAAACTGTCCGTTATAAGCGATGTCCGTTATAATGAGGTCCGTTATAATGAGGTTCTACTGTACACTCATTACCAAAAAAAACGACGTACCTAGAAGGAGTTGTCCGATTGTAATGAAATTTCGTATGCAAAGATATTGGGACCGCCCATGCAAATGATTAAACTTTGGTGTCCAATGAATGAATAGCGAGAGCTACAGCGCATCGGAACTGCGCACTCAGCAGGTGTATATAAGAAGCGATTCTCAATCTGATGGTCAAAATTTCTGTTGCATTGCGAGTTAGGATACCTTTCGACGACTGAAAAAATGCCTCGCCGCAGGATTCGAGCTCATTACGTGCAACTGTCAGAGTTTGAAAGAGGTCGTATCCTTGGATTGAAAGAGGCAGGATGGGAAAATGATAGAATCGCTCCTCTTATGGGTCGAAGTGATGCGACGATTACTGCTTGTCCACGATTACTTGAGCTTTAGCCACGCCTCTTCAAACGAAGAAGACATTTCAGAATAGGGGGGAGGGTTGTAAAAGAAAAATTTTGGAAAAAAAAAAACAAGATTAGAAATTTTTTTTAAAAATATTTACTATTAAAGAAAAAAGTTATCTATAAAATAATTATGAATAACATTTATATTGTAAATACGGGAAAAAAATCAAAGTAATGAAAAAATAACTAGATACAACTTTACGGGATTGTTTTTAAACAAGTTTTTTTTTTTTTTTTTTTTTTTTTGATTGATGATTACATTTATTTCTGGCAAAAAGTCAAGAATTAGTGTTTGTAATTTCGTTAAAAACAGTTACGATCTTTCATTATTAAAAATTTAAATCGTCACCTGCAATATTGTTTATTATTCTAACAATTTTATTTTGGTGTTTTGATTGACTGTTATTATTATAAACAATAATATTTTTTAAGTTTTGTAATTGTTATATAGTTATTTTAGTTTTGTTTTCATTTCCATTATATCAAAACTTGCATTGTAATTCATGCAGTTATTATTATTGTCAATCTAATTCTATTTTTAATCTTTTAGTACAAGTGCCAATGTTCTTAATTTGGATATTTGTAAATGTTCTGTGGAAATTTTCGGAATTGTTTTTAAACAAGTTTTGCTTTTTTTTTTAACTGTCAGCAGTTAATTGTTTTTTTTTTTGTTTTTTTTTTTTTTTTTAAATTTTCTTATTTATTTCTAAATTTAAAATTACAGTCCTGCTAGGTTTTCAAAATGAAATCCTGTGATGCAGGTGCTGAAAGTATAAATAATTTATATTTGTAATTTAAAAAGTATTAATCATATAAAATCATATAAAAATTATATAATTACGCAATTATACAAATTATACTTAAATTAGATTCAATTATATAATTATATAAAAATCAATATATCACAGAAATACAAAAAGAAAATCAAATACAAAAAGAAAATTATTATTTCCTGTATTTCCGACTTGATTTCCCTTACCTCCTGTAATAATTGACGTATTTCTAAAGCTGATTCCATTTCATTTGTTTGGTAATGCGTATCTTGATTTTCTCCTTTCTTAGCTTCTTTGGTTGATTTTGTTCGTATAGTGATATTCTTAAAGTTCATATTATCTTCTTTTTTTACAGTATCTGTAATATAAGTTATTCACTTATATTTCTCGTTAATTAGGCTTATTTTGATTGAGCGGAGAATCATGTGTGCGGCCATATTGCTACACTAATCCATAATAATGTTAAATAAAACATTATTACTATGAAGTGTATATATTTATTACTTACATTAATTAATATAATTTATATATAATTACGATTTTTCATAATTTAAATAAATAAGAAACAGTATAAATATAACAGTTCTTAAACAGCAAATCAGTTTTATACATCGTTACAGTTAAAATATAACATGGTTATTATTATATATAAGAAAAATAGATATATAATGTCGTATTTTATATCATAAATTCCTCTGTTATAACCAAGAAACAAAATCTGTGCATTTCCACTGAAAATGGAAAACTATCACACAGACCCCCTCAAATGACGACTTGGACTCTTCGCCTACCACGTGACATAGGCGTGGCTAAGGATCAAGTTGTCGTAGACAAGCAGTAGAAGATGCTGGCAGGAATGGGTGGACAATGGCAGATTTCAGCGTCATGAAGGTAGCGGTCGACCTAGGGCCACAGCAGAGCGGGAGGATAGAGTGATTGTCAGATCAGCTGTCACAGCGCCTGAATCATCGTTATCACTCATCAGACGTGCGACCCGCACACGAGTGTCCACCATTACCATTCACAGACGGCTGAGAGAGCGACATCTACGCTCGTACCGATCGCTACGCCACCTGTCACTCACGTCTGTACACCGGCGGGCCAGATTACAGTGGTGCTTGGCTCGATCCGGTTGGAATGATGCTGACTGGGGACGTATAGTGTTTAGCGACCCAATCCCGCTTCCAACTGTGTCCTGACGATCGTCGCAGACGTGTCTGGAGACGCCCAGGGCAGCGTGCCGATCCTGCTTTCACTATTGCACGCCACACAGGCCCTCAACCAGGAGTTATGGTCTGGGCTGCCATTTCCCTTGATAGCCGGACCCCTTTAGTCGTCATTAGTGGCCCACTTACAGCACAGCGGTACGTCGACGACATTCTGAGACCTGTTTTGCTACCCTTCCTTTTGCAGTACCCTGGCCTTATTTTTCAGCAAGATAATGCCAGACCACATACGGCACGTGTTGCTATGACCTGTCTTGCAGCTTGTGAAACACTTCCTTGACCAGCCAGATCCCCAGATCTCTCTCCAATCGAGCATGTCTGGGATATGATGAGAAGGCTACTGCATCCACCAGGGAATGTGGATGACCTAGCCCGGCAATTGGAGCAAATTTGGCAAGAAATACCGCAGGAGACCATCAGGAGCTTTATCACTCTATGCCACGTCGTGTGGCAGCTTACATTCAGGGTAGAGGTGGGTCAACACCTTATTGAGCTCGTTACTTTGTAACTCTGTAACTCTGAAATAAATCATTCAATTTGTCTGAAATTTTAATCATTATCTATTCTGTACATGATCTTCCTCTCCACCAATTTTTGTCTCCATCGGACAACTCCTTCTAGGTGCGTAGTTTTTTTTTGTTAATGAGTGTAAGTCATCAATTTCTGTGGTTCTTGAGCTCTTTCTTATAAAAAAAAATCCTACCTCTCCAATGCCATGGGAGATTTTTTTTTAAATACTTTTTAACATAATATACTGTAATTTTATTTTGTGTTCTCCGGCTAAGACTTCAATTAGCATTTGGCACTTAGCAAGAAACATTGGATCTTACCATTCTAGAATTTCAAATGAGGGACACGACTATCGATTCCCTCTCCCGGCTGAGCAAAGGAGGCACATTTTTAAATAATTATTTTACATGTACAGTTATCCTATTTTTTAGTTTATTATGAACTATTTAAAATGCTTTCGCATAAAAACTTCTTAATGGAAAGCTGAATGAATTAAGAAGCTGAATGGAAAGCTGAATGAATCTTTTTTGTAATTTCAAAATTGATATTATAGTCAGTGTTTAACACCGTGTTACTTTTTTTTGTTTGTTTATTCAACTTACGTATTACAATTTAAAAGATCAACTTTGATACGATCGACAACATAAAGAAATTAACAGTAAAAAGGAATACTATTACTATATAAGATAAATTTTATAGTCTTTTAATATTTATATCAAAATGTTAGAAGTGAGAAGTGCTTTTCTCCTTCTGGAAGTGTTTTAGATAAGTTGCTTCAAAGAAATAGAACAATAGAAGGAACTCCTTCTATTTCTTTGGCCTTTGCCAGTACTTAGCGAATTATAACCTTGAAAATAAAGTTCATATTTATTTTCAAGTAAGTCTTTTAAGTTAAATCCTATATTTATTCCCAATAATTCACGTATTTATTCAATATGAACAATATCTGGACTTTCAATGATTCGGTTTTAAGAAACAGGTGCTATATATATACTGTCCGGCCACTTTATTAGGTACACCTAGTAGCATGTTGAGATGAATTCGTTGAGGCATGGATTCCACAAGATGCTGAAAACGTTGTTGAGGTATTGTGTACTATGCAGACAAGAGTGTCATGCAGTTCCTGAAGATTTGACGGAGGTGTAGACCTGGAGCGAACAGCCCGGTCCAGCTCATCCCACAAATTTTCAATTGGGCTTAGATCCGGGGACTGAGCGGGCCACTGCAGCAAGGAAAAATCATCGTCATGTTCCTCAATAGTGATGCGAGCTTTGTTCACCGCTCCATTATCCTGCTGGAAGTAGCCCTCTGTTTGAGGATAAACTGTTAACATGTACGGTTGCACTTGGTCAGCTACCATCCTGACGTGCCTCCAGAGGTCTCAATGGCCCCATCCCCCACACCATGACACTGCCTCCACCGGCTTGAAGAGTTGTTGTGAGACACGACCGGTCCAGACATTCATGTTGTTTGCGCCAAATTCTGTGTCTGTCATTAAAATGATGCAGCAGGAACTTGGACTCATCGGACCAAGCAACCTTTTTCCAGTCGTCGATGGTCCAATGCCGGTGTTGCTTTGCCCACAGAAGCCGTGCACTCCTGTTCTTTGCTGATAAAAAGGGTACCCAACGTGGCCATCGGCTGTTGCAGCCCATCTGCATCAAGATACGTCTAGTGGTGCGTTGTGAGATGGCTTGCTGCGCACCACCGTTGAAGTCGGACGTCACTTATAGCCGGATAGCCGGACAGTATATATATATATATATATATATATATATATATATATAGGGTGTTCATTTTATCTGAAGACATTGAAATATCCCGAAAACTACAAATCGGATCAAAAAACTTTATAATTAAAATTTGTTCGTCTCGGAGGGGGATATCCAATGATACTAAACTCGACCCCCCCCCCCGACTCCTATAAGGTGAGGGGTTGGGAAGAAAAACGTAAATAGAAACTCCCATTTTTTATTGCAAATTCGGATTCTCCAGAAAATTTCACATTGATTTGATGTACTGTATGTCGGGGTTGCTCGCAGATGGCGCTGTGATCGACAAAAATCAAAATGGGTAAAACATGGTTGAAAATTGGGGATATCTCAAGAAATAAAAAATCATATGAAATCAGAGAAATAAAAATGTAGACCTAAGTGATATTTATCAAAATGCTATCCAATGACACGTGAATTAACCCCCCACCCCCACGCTGCGAGAGTAGGAGAGGTAATTATTTCATAACTTGTAATGTATTCCGTTGTGTCTCTTCTTTTTCTTGTCTCACATATCGGAGTGTTTTGTCCAATTACAGTAAGTGTTCAAAAATACGACCTTCAACTTCAATACACTTATTGATCCTGTCTTCAAATGACTGTACGCAGGACAGAAGCATATCTGCGGGAATTTCAGCATAAGCGTTTCTTATGCATTCTACCATGTTTTCATGGTCTGTTGGCACTTGTTGATAAACCTTATCTTTTAGATAACCCCACAGAAAGAAATCCGGCGATGTCAAATCAGGCAATCTAGCAGGCCAATTAATAGGGGCACCTCTGCCAATCCAGCGACCATTGTAATCATGGTCTAATATGTCCCGTGCATGACGTGAGTGATGCGCTGGGCAACTGTCATGCTGATACCACATACTTTGTCAAACGTCCAAGGCAACATCATCAAGTAGTATTGGTAGTTCCTGTTCCAAGAAATTTCGATATCTGATTCCATTCAAAGTACCTTCAATAAAATAAGGACCAATGAGTTTGTTCCCTATGATTCCACACCAAACGTTAACTGACCAAGGACGTTGATATTCAGCTTGTCGTAACCAGTAGGGATTTTCTACACTCCAGTAATGCATGTTATGCCGATTAATGCTACCATGGTTTGTGAATGTAGCCTCATCTGAAAATAGTACATTAGCAACGAAATTGAGATTACTTTGCAGTTGTTGAAGAGCCCATTTACAAAATATTACTCGATTATGAAAGTCTTCGCCATGAAGTTCTTGATGCAGTGAAATATGATATGGATGATACCTATAACGATGCAATATCTTGACAATACTACCTAGGGACATTCCGGAATTGCGTTGTAATTGCCGAGTGCTTATCTGTGGGTTTTGGTGAACAGCTGCTAGTACAGCTATTTCGTTAGCTTCTCCTGTAACAGTTGTTCTTCGTTTCCTTTTCTTAGTTTGTACGCTGCCATCAGAGATAAAGGCATTCACAATTTTGTAAAAAAAAAACGAGAGCGAACATTATCTGGAAACCGCTCAGCATACAAGGCAACAGCATCGTCAAAAATTTCTCTTACATTCACCATAAATCAGAATCATTTAAATTTTTTCTTCTACGGTTGCACGATTCATTGTCCACTTGCAATTCTGTTCTACTGTAGAAATGAAGGGTAGATGTGCAAGCAATAAAAACTAATCACGTACAATGAAAGTTTTAGAGATGCTTTCAGTTCTAATTCTGAAAGATAAGTGAGCTCTGATCGCATTGCACTGCCTTTTATGATAGAGCAGTCCCCTTTTCGTTTTGTCGGAGGAATACAACGTTGACAATGGGATTTCCCATTACAAGTTATGAAATAATTGCCTCTCCCACTCTGGCAGCGTGGGGATGCGGGTTAATTCACATGTCATTGGTTAGCATTTTGATAAATATCACATACGTCTACATTTTTATTTCTCTGATTTCATATGATTTTTTATTTCTTGAGATATCCCCAATTTTCAACCATGTTTTACCCATTTTGATTTTTGTCGATTACAGCGCCTTCTGCGAGCAACCCCGGCGTACAGTATATAAAATCAATGTGAAATTTTCTGGAGAATTCGAATTTGCTATAAAAAAAATGGGAGTTCCTATTTACGTTTTTCTTCCCAACCCCTCACCTCATAGGGGGTGGGGGGGTGGGGAGTCGAGTTTGATATCATTGGATGTCCCCCTCCGAGACGAACAAATTTTAATTATAAAGATTTTTGATCCGACTTGTAGTTTCGGGTTATTTTAATGTCTTCAGATAAAATGAACACCATGTGTATATATATATATATATATATTTCGTTTTCTGTACACTTACATTAAATGAACCAAATTTTGTCTGAATTGGACGTGTACAGAAAAGAAAATGATTAAATTTTAGAACAATTGGATGATTTATTGAACAGAAGGAGCTATACAAAAAAGCTATATATGCTGTGGGAAATGTAATAAAGTGGTACTTTTGCATAATTGCCGGTTATTACGTATAAGCATCACTAATTGTGGTAAATGTAATATATTATTGAATATTCATCTAATTAACCGGCGAGTTTATATAATTCCCAACTCTTATTGGCGAAAGTGATAAATATCACTACTGATTGAGGCATTGTCAGGTTGCAGGATTTACCCGTTGCAGTTAAAGCTAGGTTAGTTGTGAGTTAGGCATCGTCAGGTTGCAGGATTCACCC